>OMKP01086551.1:0-13674 GCA_900302375.1 Bathygadus melanobranchus | reverse complement strand
ACAAAGGGTGGGTATTCTGAACTGCTGTTTGGGGCATAGGCACAAACAACAGTCAGGATCCGTCCCCCCACCCGAAGGCGGAGGGAGGCTACCCTCTCGTCTACCGGGGTAAACCCCAATGTACAGGCACCGAGCCTGGGGGCAATAAACATTCTCACCCCTGCTTGGCGCCTCTCACCAGGGGCAACTCCAGAGTGGAAGAGAGTCCAACCTCTCTCGAGGAGACTGGTTCCGGAGCCCACACTGTGCGTCGAGGCGAGTCCGACTATGTCTAGCCGGAACCTCTCGACCTCACGCACCAGCTCGGGCTCCTTCCCCTTAAGGGGGATGACGTTCCACGTTCCTAGAGCTAGCTTCTGCAGCCGAGGATCGGACCGCCAAGGTCCCCGTCTCTGGCCGCTACCCAGCTCACTTTGCACCCGACACCTATGGCCCCTCTCACAGGTGGTGAGCCCGTGGGAAGGGGGTCCCACGTTTCCTCTTCGAGCGGTGCCCGGTCGGGCCCCGCGGGAATAGGCTCGGCCACCAGTCGCTCGCAATCGAGCCCCGCCTCCGGGCCTGGCTCCAGAGGGGGGCCCCGGTGGCCCACGTCCGGGCGAGGGAAACTGACGTCCAATGTTTGTATTTGTCATGGGGGGTCTTGTGAGCCACTCTTTGTCTGGTCCCTCACCCGGGACCTGTTTGCCTTGGGTGACCCTACCAGGGGCATAAAGTCCCCGACAATATAGCTCCTAGGATCATTGGGGCACGCAAACTGCTCCACCACGATAAGGTGGTAGCTCAAGGGGGAGTATTTTGTATATACTTTGTGTTAACACCTTATTTTGAAAATCGGAAGTCACTTGTTTATCCTCACGCTAACTTCACAAAATCCGACGCAATTTCATACATTGTTTCATGGTCTGCGGTCTGTGCTCGGGTAAAATTAAGAGCCTCTCTTCATGAAGTCTTTAATATTGCAACACTTGTCTTTGGAAAGTGAGAAAAAAAGTAGTAGTCAGTAGTCAGAACGACCACGGCCCCTGAAAATATGCACTGTAAAACTTCTGGTGGCACATTGGAAAAGCTAGTGGCACCAATAGAGTCGCTAACCCTGCATGTCAAATCGCTCTGGGCCGTTTCAATGCATTTACCATAAATGTTAGAATACGGGTGCACTCCATATATAGGAGCGGCTGATTTGACCACGGAGTTGCGAGAGACGGCTGGCTTGACCGCAGTCATAATTTGGATAGTTTACTCCATTTAAAACATAACCACTTTCTTGTCACAAATCGTGCATATTGCTGTATTTCTATCTGACGCTGAAAAGTAGCACTACACGACGCTACCGTTTCTTTTACCGTTACCGATCTTTCTGTGCGCGCTCCACCTCTATCCTCTATTCTCAACTGTCTCATAAGTTTCGTTTCCAGTCATGTGACACGGGCCAGCGAAATGTCAGGGCTGTTTATTGGCACAAACATACAACAGTACTGAAAAATGTAAGTGATGCAGCCACCCACGTTTTGTATTTATATAACTTTAGTATCTTTTTTTTTTTTTTAAGGACTCTATACCAAAGGAGTACTTTGTGAATATCTAAGTATCGATACTGCAGTATTGATCCGCCCACCCCTAGTAGGGACATGTCCCTACCAATATTTTGGGAGGACAGAAATGTCCCTACCAATATTTGAGCGAAGTCGTTTGCATTATCTTTTGAGTGAAGTAATCAAAATAATTCGGAAGTGTCCTCTAACGTCTCCCACGACTGCAGCATGTGTGTGCGTAGTGCGTCAGTGAGTGGTTAAGCGAGTGAGGGAGTGCCAGCAGCAGAGTGACGGTGGATGCAAGCGGAGCAGAGGAAAAGGTTAGCAGTTAAGTTAAGTAAATCTGGCAGTAAATGTCGTGTCTGCACAGCACACGTAACGTAATTAGCGTTTCACATTGTGAGACACTCCTTGTTGCTTACAATACATGTAACATCAGCGGCATAAAAAAAATATCTTATATGTTAATAAACCGTTCGGTTGTCAGCAGTAAAAACGGTCCTGTTTTTTTTGTGTTGTTTTTTTTTAGCTGTTTCAGGGCCATGGACAGCGGGGTGGGGTCCCTACCAATGTTGACACCAAACCTACGCCCGGTTATAGGTTGTATTGGTCTGGAAACTAAATAAATAGCCGACCAGACACGATGGCTCGGAGTCTCTGGCTTGTGGCGCGTTGAAGAGGCGGGCAAAGGTTGACCTTCAATTAACTTTACGCTAATGAGCGCATCGTACAGCGGGCCATGTACGTGTAGTCAATTGACGTTCAGCGAGTACTGGGGCCCGTTCAATCTGAAAACGGCGTGCACCGTTTTGCTGCGGTTTCTGGTTTGAACGACGTTTCCTAGAAACGGTGTGTAACGGGCTTTGAAGTGCGTTTTCTCTCGTTTGGCGGGCGTGTCAGCGTTGTTACCCAATGAGCAGCGACTTGTATATAAACCCGCCGTATTAAAAAAGAAGCAGTCTCCAATTTAGATTGACAATGGTTCAGTAATACGTTTGTACACGACTTTCCAAAGGCGTCAAATAACGGATTGGACGTCCCTGTAGTCAGAACGACCACGGCCCCTGAAAACATGCACTGTAAAACTTCTGGTGGCACATTGGAAAAGCTAGTGGCACCATGCCTAAAAGCTGATGCGTTGTATTTGGCACTTCAAACAATTGAAAAACACAGTATGATTTTCTACTTCCCCAAAGAGGGAAGGACACTAAAAGAAATCTGTGGCTCAGGCCATCCGCAGAGAGGATGACTGTGGGACCTGGCCAGTCACTTTTTTCATGATGTAATTAGTTTACAGTAACGTCACATTGGACAGACCATCAAAACAGCTAAATAAAGTGTCTGAACGACTGAAAAAATGACAGATGTCAGAAATACATAACCTGGAGATTCAATAGGGTACTTGTAAATGTCAGGAACTGACACCTCCGGCTGTTGGGTGGAGTCGTCTGTTACCTTTGATGGAACAGACGAAGACGATCAATACAATACTTACAAAGTCAGCATGATTTGGTATTGCATCTACCCTCCAGGAATGTTTTGTGTGTCTGTGTTAATTCATATGTACATTTGTCTGAAGAAAGTGGAACAACAATATATCTCTTGACGTTACAGTAAGTACTCACAATTGCTAGATGGTAGGAGCATGCTAAATTGCTATTTTTAAGTGCTGGGACGTACAAACATACAAGTAAGTTCAATATGGATCTTAGGGGGGCAGTAGCTCAGGAGGTAGAGCGGTTGTCTGGCAACCAGAAGGTTGCTGGTGTTGCCTTGCATGGTTGACACCGCCGTCGGTGTATGAATGGGTGAATGTGAGGCGGCGTAAAGCGCTTTGGATTTTATGGAAGAGGGGATGGGATTCAAACCCTGGTTAGGGTAAGTGGAAGTGGGTTAGGGAGGAGAGGTGGGGGGTAAAGGAGGGAAACTAAGCAGAGTCCAGGTGAACTCTGAACAGGTGAGTCTTGAGTCTTGCGGAAGCCGGTGAGCGACTGCTTTCCTGAATCGGCCGGGAGCTCGCCCCACCTATGTGAACATCAGATTTCAGCCTGATAATTACATGAATGATTTGTTCTGTGGTAAGGACCCCAGGCTACTATTACCACTAGTATGACAATTGGATGGAATCAGAGTAAGAACCAAAGAATATGGATACATACATCCCTAATTAAAGCTGAATTAGAGTTGAGTGACATCATTTTGTTTCAACGATATTAAACATCAAACAGCAATTTATTTACCTTTGACCTCTTGAGAAGCAGTTTGCACTAATGTTTACAATGTGACACTGTGGAGTGTGTGGTTGGTGGCTGGTTAAAGCAGCCTCACCTAGGTCAGGCTTCTTAGTTTGGCTGGGTGAGGCTGCACACCTGTGATGCATTGACTAATCAGTGCACACAAGGTTAAACCAGCCATCACCACACACACACTCAAGAGAGCGCTAACATGCTAGCTTGTTACCACCTGCGCTGTCCATTCAACTTTCAATAAACTGAATTATTCACTACAACTGCTACAGACATGTCTTTGCATCAATATTTGGAATTACACACTAGACTAGGAAGTAGACTAGACTAGTTTAGATGAAACATTTACTTTTCAGTTACTCTAGGCATGTAATTCACAAGCAGTAGTGTCACCTCATTTACCTAAGCTTACTCTATGCTGGTTAGTCATCAAGGAAAACGTGATTATTATAACAAAACAAAAATATCTATCTTCCTTTTATCCAAGTGTGTGTGTCTGTGTGTGCATGCGTACATGTGTGTGTGGTTCTGTGTCTGTCCTCGTGTGCCTTCTTGGGAACAAGCCTTGCCTCTGGGATTTGCAAGCATGTTGGTATAACTAATTCCATAGTGTCAACTCCTGTCGGTGTGCAGTTCACCGGACTGCTCAGCATTCTTACCTTGTGAAGGGAGAACTGGACTGCAGCAATCTAAGGTAAGGATTGGATAACACATGGGGAGAGAGAACATAATCACATGGGGAGAGAGATTAGCTTTGTCAAAGTCTATATCCCTTAAATGTGATGGTAAATGGTAAATGGATTATTTATATAACGCTTTTATCCAAAGTGTGATGGAATCATATTAGACGGGGACATAGGCATTGCAGGAATGAGTGATAATAATAAACCAAAGCCATTTGAAGGACTATGCATTGTATACGTCTATGTGGTATACCTTCAAAATCTACTTGTACTCAGTAGAAAAATTGCAGTGCAGGTTACTGAGGACGATTCACATACCTCTCCCTCACATGACTGGGTTTAGATGAGCCAGGGGCGAGAGAGTGGGAGACGGAGAGAGAGGTATGCAGCAGTTCCTACCGTATGAATTGACATTCATGAAACCGTACCTTTGACTGAGGTAAGATTAAGTTATGTCTGTTCAATCTAATAGGCAGCATCGAGAATAACTCATTTTAGACCAGCATTTGTTGACAAGTTTCTTACTTTACTGAATTTGTGGTCACACAGGTGTGTGTGTTGTTGGCACTATCTGGTAATATGCCATCTTAAATCTAAAAACATGTATTATTATTAGTAGTAGTAGTGTAGTAGTAGTGGTATTATTATTATTGCAAACATTTAGATTGGATGTTTGAATGAATTTGTATGAACTTAACATATAAATAAATGGTAAATGGATTATTTATATAGCGTTTTTATCCAAAGTGCTTTACATTGCCTCACATTCACCCATTCATACACCGACGGCAGTGTCAACCATGCAAGGTAACAACCAGCTTGTCAGGAGCAGTTAGGGTTAGGTGTCTTGCTCAGGGACACTTCGACACTTAGCTAGGCGGAGCCGGGGATCGAACCAGCAACCTTCCGGTTGCCGGACAACCATCTCTACCTCTTGAGCTAGTGCCGTATAGGAAAACATTGTAAAATATTGTCTTTAAGATATTGTCTCTCTCTCCCTCTTTCTCTCCTGGCAGCAGCAGGAATGAAAGTGTTGCGATGGTACATGTTGCTGCAGACCCTGGTGCTGCTGCTGGGCCAGCTCGTCACCCAAAACATCTGCAAGTCTCTCATCAGCATGATAGACAGCTTCCACACGTTCTACATCTTCATGCGCATGGCGGTCTTCCTTCACAGTCAGCACGGAGCGACAGACGGCAGCACGACAGAGGTGACTCCAATGTCACCTACTTCCTCTACTCCGTTTCTCAAACCTCCGACTCCTGATTCGGCTCACGCCTCGAACGCGCGCTCGTCAGAGGAAGATTCAACACAACGTAACGGCACTCTCACTGCCGCCAGCGACAAGAGTGGCTCCGCTCAGACTCTCATTCATTGCAAGCTTTCCTACTCGAAGATGAGGAGCCGGAGTGTGGAAGCGTTCTCCTCGGCTCTCTGCTTGGCCACTTTCTGTTTTACCTACTACCAGAAGGTCCTCCCTCAGATAACAGAGCCCACTGAGAAGCGCTTTCCCCTTGTGCTAACAGTTGTAGGAGCATTCAGTGTCCTTCACAATACACTGATGCTGACCTGGGGCCTGCAGCTGGATGGCAGGACCGGAGCCAAGGGCAGACCCCACCCTGAAGCCATCGGTAGTGGTAACTCAATGACTTCTATACCAACGCACATCAAATCACATCCTCAAATAACAGCTTGTGCAGAGAGGTGAACCCAAATGCAGACAGACAGTGTAGGTTCGAAAATAAGCTTTACTTCATGAAAACAGGCAGACAGAAACAAACCAACAACAAGCAAGGAACCGACAAACTGGCAGAAACTAGGGAACACGGGTGGTCTGCTGCACCACCAGGCTGCAGTGGATGCTGATCAGGCTCAGGGCTAGGCAGGTCAGGAACAGGGCTAGGCAGGCCAGGAACAGGGCTAGCCAGCTCAGGCTGGGTAGCAAAATCTCTGGTTGAGGTTTTGGTCGGTTTCTTCTGTCATGGCTTGCACAGAGAGGTGAACCCAAATGCAGAGATCAGACTCAGGGTAGGTGCGAAAGGAAGCTTTACTTCACGAAAATAGGCAGACAGAAACTACCCTACAACAATCAAGGAACCGACAAACTGGGGCAGAAACTAAGGAACTTAAATACATGCAACACGGGTGAACAGAATTACTAATTAACACAGGTGACAAACACTAACGATACAGAGCAAAAACACAGGTAATTAGTCGTGACTCTGAGCCCTGTGATATGATTGTTATTCTCAGTAGGAAGCCGCTGTTGTGTGCATGCAGATGTGAGTTCTATCAAATACCTTTTTCCTGTTTGTTTTTTAAACTCCTTTGCTTTTATCTCTGTGTACAGCGAAGACAGAAGGAAGCAGTGGAGATCCCGAGGAGCCAGTGTGTATTGCAGCGAAGGCCGGCAGATCCACAGCTGCAGCAGTCGGGTCCAACCACGCTGAATCGCTTGTCCTCTCTAACCCAGGGGCCCTCAGTGCCCTGGACCCTGATAGTAGGTTGTCCCATCAGGGTGCAAGTGGGAACCCTGGGACACTGGTACATCAAGAACCCCCGGGGCATGGTAAAGAACAACCATCCAGTATTGGATTTTTTAAAATCCAGGCAGGATTAAACGTCTGAGTCATGCTTCTGTTTGTCTGTGTTATTTTTGCAGTCTCTGATGACCAAATTCCAAGTAGCACGGCAGATGAGTACACTGACAACGTAACGCCCATGCTCCGGTGGCTAGACTGTTCCTCGGCTGCACTGGCTGCTTTTCAGGCCCTGTTCTCAGCCATTCTGACTGTGATCAACGGATTAGTGCTGCTACTGGGTGTCCAAGATTGTGTGCCCACATCATTGAGCTGCACCCCCCTTGTCCATCTGGATGTCACATTCTCTATGCTGGCTACCATAGTGTTGATGAGCAAAGCAGTGCCACAGGTGAGATGATGTGCATAGTGATTCATTCAGATTCATAATTCTGATTTCTCTCATTGTTTTCATGAGGTTTTGGAAAAATAAATAAATTCAATGTCATCCGACCCCCAGGTCTACCAGTATGGACTGTTACTGCTCCAAGCGTCTCCTAGCAACGTGTCCATACCAGAACTCAAAGTAAAGATCTCCCGCATACCCGGAGTTCAGTCTTTGCACGACTTACATATTTGGCAGTTGACAGATACGTGCACTGTGGCCTCAGTGCACGTACTTTGCCAAGAAGGCTTCCAGAATCACAGGTGAAGTAGCCTATCTACGTGTATTTCCATATAATATACAATAACATATAATGTTCTTCCTGGTGTATATATGAACTACATAATATATGATAAATGCCATATATATGTACATGTATATATGTACTTCTAGGCATATATAAACTATATAACATATGATAAAGGCTGTATACAATCTACCTCCAGGTATATATAAACTACATGTACTTCCAGGTGTGGTGATTTGATGTCGGCAGTCACCAAGGTCATTTACAGCGTAGGGATCAGCTGCTGCACCATTCAGCCAGAGTTCCCCCTCCCACCTCCTGCCGTGACCTCCAGCCCAGGCCAAGCACAGGCAGTGGGGTCCCCCGGCAGCCCTTACGCCGTACAGGCCAGGGCCTGTGTGCTGGCCTGTGGGCTGGCCTGTCAGAACAAAATGTGTTGTATTCCACCAACAGAAGAGACCCCAATAGCACCACCAAATGGTGTAGTAGAGAAAGACCAGCACGCGTTAGTCTTTGGGAATTACTTTGTGGATAAATGAAGTCATGATAAACATTGTAACGGGAGAGATAGGTGTAGGCTTTTTTTTAAATTTAAATAAAAAGGAACACCTACATTTCAAGATGAGCTCTCCAAGTAAGGCTAAATCTAAATTTCCTAAGCATTCATATTTATCATGACATGACACATGAAGGAAGATAAACTGAGCAAGAAATGAATTTGCAAAGAATTAAAGGTGATAATATTCAGCCTCTAGATGTCATACTCCTGGCAGTACCTCAGGAGGTAGAGCGGTTGTCTGGCAACTGGAAGGTTGCCAGTTTGATCCCCCTAAGTGGCGAGGTGTCCCTGAGCAAAACACCTTACTTTAATTACTCCTGACGAGCTGGTTGTCGCCTTGCATGGTTGACACTGCCGTCTGTGTATGAATGTGTGTATGAGTGGGTGAATGTGAGGCAATATAAAGTGCTTTGGATAAAAATATATATAAATGCAAACCATTTACTCCCCCTCCCCATTCCATTCCAGTGGTTGCCAGTTTGTTGCACAAGGTTGAATGGAGTGAGGCTCAGACAGACATGGCAAGGGATGAATGTTTCATGGCAGAGTAATGAATTAGTTAGCTATAGATTTAAGTTACTTGCAGTGGTGTTTCTGAGGAAGGATTTGTACCGGAGTGAAGCTGGGCGCTTACCGTCAAACTCAGCCATTTTTCCATTTTCTCCACACTAACTGGGACTGCTCTTGAACTACTCTTGATCGCTGATGTCACAGAGATACCATGTGATACCAACGGTGTTATACTATTGGCTCACAAGCCTTGTTAGAGGCGGGAACCAAATGTCAGACATTCACAATCATAATATTTTTTGTATACCTTTATTCCACACCTCTCTAAAAGCTATGTGGATGTATTAGTGTTACATGTTTTATTTACATTACATGTTTGTGTTCATAAAATTGCAGCTTTAATCGTATGCTATATGAAGTTAATAATGTAATCAACAGATACAAATTGTTAGCAGTTAGTGTGGAAAAAGCTTGACGGTAAGCCCCCGACTTCACTGCTCAGTGACACTGAGCACTGCACTAAGTAACCTAAATCTATAGCTAATGTATAGCTATATGGACACACTTATCTACTTGTTGCAAAATGAATTAATTACTCTACCACAACAGATTCATCACTTGACATGACTGAGTCTGTCTGAGTTATGAAATATGCAGGTCTGAGTGTGACATCTAGTATGTTATCAATTGCACCTTTAACATACATACGTTTAACTGTTTTTGTCTTCTGGTACTGTAGCACGTCAATAAATGTTTAATGAGCAGTTGTGAAGTATTCTGCTTCTACTCAATACTAACAGGTACTAATTACAAACTAGACTACTAATATTTTAACATCACAATTCATAATTAATCTGGAAAGTAAACAACAGTTTTTGAGGACCACATTTAACTTTTTTGAAGATTAAGACGTGCCAGAGTGCATAAGAAAGGCATCTCAATAACAATTCCAGGGGAGGAACCCCTACAGATATGCAGGATAAGTCCCAAATGTCCTCCAATCCTAGCTACACCCCTGATTCCAAAGCTGGTTATGGGCCCAGCATGCTTCCACTGCACTTTATAACGGCCCCGACTGGATTCAAACACATATTTCCAGGCTTAGGAGGCCAGTGCCTTATCCATTCGGCCACTGGTGTGCGAGGGTTGGGGTTATGATGTGTATGGGCTTTGATAAAGCATGCATCTTGTATGTATATTCTACAAATTGTATTTGTTTGCATTCATATATTAAAGGAAATGAAATTACTCCACTCTCATTCTCTCAAGTTCAACTTAGTTTATTGTCATTCATCCACATACACAGTATACAGGAACAAAATGTCGTTTCTCACGGACCAAGGTGCTAGCACAAAAAACCATATGTGACCAAGATTGACAGAATGAAATATAATGAAGCAATAGAAACTATCAGAATATATATAATATAAATAATGCCTAGCTAGTGACCTCAGGGAAATGTACATAGTAGTACAGTAGGAGGCACAGCGGTGATGATGGTCCAGAATAAAGTGTCGTTGCAGGGTAGTCATAATGACCATTGCAGGAGGAGGAGTCCAGGTGAGTTAATGTGTACCTAATGTGTACCTCTAACATAAACGTTGTTTTCCAGCAATACATTTACATTTACATTTAGAGCATTTGGCAGACGCTTTTATCCAAAGCGACTTACAAAAAAGTAACACATTTGTAAAGCAGAATCACTAACCAGCTTCCGCAAGAGACTCAAGACCAGAGTTCACCTGGACTCTGAATAGCTTCACCTCCTACCCACCTCTCCTCCCCAACCCTCTCCCACCTACCCGATCAATGCTTGAATCCCATCCCCTCCTGGACCCTAGCACTTCCATGTTTGTATGTCCTGGCACTTTGTAGGATCCTGTACACTGGTGTGTCCCGGCACTTGAAATAATACTTAGCTTGCCTAGCATCTTATCCTGGCTACCTGCTGTTGTACAGTAAGGGGTCAACCTAGCAATTGTATTTCTATTGACCTGGCAATCATTTTAATTGGATAAAAGCGTCTTCCAAATGCCCTAAATGTAAAAATAACCAATAACAACCAATAACTATTTTATTGTTAGCAATCATGGATTACAATGCAATTATTTTAACATAATGGAAAAACAAATGCATGACTATGAAATAGGCCTACGTAATTGTACAAACCAGTCATCCAATACAATCATAAATTATGAAGAGGATAATAATTTATAAAATTCGTGAAATTGTACTTGTAAATTGCAAGTAAGACATAGCTTTAGTGCCTCTGGGCACATAAATTGTAATATAAATGTTTCGACAAATGTGTTACTTTTTGTAAGTCGCTTTGGATAAGCGTCTGCCAAATGCTCTAAATGTAATGTAAATGTAAATGTAACATAAATGTGGGTAGACGTGAAGAGCAATCGATTATGACTTGTGAGTAATCTCAGAAAAAATACAAGAATACTCTGCCGATCAAATCCGGATGGACATGCACCTTGATAAAAATAAAATAGGTTAATGTGAACGTAAGACGCAGACAAGATTCCTACCTATGACACAAGCATTTAACACCTCCCTTTGTTCTCAGCTGGCCAATAGACACCAAGCTATTTTGCATATTCCCAGTACCCATGATACTACTCGCATTTGTGTAGTTATCGAAATATCTACACGGTATGCTCACTGGCAAGCTAGTTTTCTATGGGAAACTCCCGATATACATGTATTCTAGCCAAGATATATAAACTATACAGGTGACCTGTATGCACCATAAGAGGGATATCCACACAAGACACGTCCTATATATAGTAGCCAGACAGCTGCTTTCATTGCCCGGATGACCCTCGGTGGTCCGGGGTGCAGGCTTCAAACCTGTAGCTGCTTAGCCGCAGAGTGGTTCAATTCCACCTTTCGGGCGGTGCTTGACGTTTCATATCAGTACTTTATCTGTCCGATCTTACTCGATTATATGACGATGCTTGTACACACCCACAGAGCCAAGGTAAATGTAAGGTAGCTGAAACTATATGTGAGTCAACTGAAATCGACACAATATTTTTTGATTGAAATAGCGACGGGCACCATAGACGTATAATGTTGACGCCACCACACATGCGCGAAAATGACTTGGCCCGGAAATACAAAAATCGACGGCTTCAAGGGCCAATCAGCATCAAGAGTTTCAGCTCATCCAATAATTGCATTGCTTAATTCGGTGGGCGTGTTCGATAAACACGGAAGGGCTACATGTGTGCGGTTGGTTGATATGTCCTTGATTTTAAGGTAACGTGGAAATGTGTGTTATATTATGAAATGTATCGTGATCTATAGGTTTTTACGAATATGATGGCATGCTCCCTTCGCAACTTTAAAGGCATCATAGATCCACATCAATTGCATTCATTTCATTAAACGTATTAGGATCATTCGCTAATGCTGCAAGACAGTTAACGTTACGGTTCACTTGCAGCAGTACTTCACCATGTATGATTATGGTATTATCGCAATAATCTTTTGCTCAGGAGATGCCAATATGGCAGTAGTTTAAGGATATGTGTTTAATCTTGGCTTAACCTTACTTATAACAGTATATGTTGACCGTGTTGCTCAGCTATATTTCATAAAATAGCATGTCCAGTTCTAACCCTTCTAACAGGCCCATGCTTCATTCAAGCAGGTAGGTTTGAACCAGGCCATAAAAGACAGCCATGCCACTTCATAAATACGCCCCAAAGTTGTGGGATGCCATGAAACTGAAGAATGGCATCTACACTCGTCTTCCTAAACATTACCTGAAGTCTCTGGAGGTGAAGGAGGCCACCCCGGTACACTGGAGGCCCCTGGGGGTCAAGTACAGAGCCAACCCCGAGACGGGGCTCAAAGAACGGGTCCAGGATGTCCCCATCCCCATCCACTACCCTCCAGAATCCCAAGACGGACTGTGGGGAGGAGAGGGCTTGATATCAGGCTTCAGATATGCCAACAATGACAAAGTGAGTAACTAGGAATTACTTTTATTAGTTTATTTTGAAACCGCAGACATAAAAGTTTAGTTTGAGTATTCAGTCACCACACATTTGAAGTTTACTTTTTTTTTTCATGATTATATCAACAACTCACCCTTATTTTCACTTCACACTTGACCTTCATGTGACTTCCGTTCTTTGACCTCCCCAAGATGTCTAACCGTGTAAGGAAGGTGTGGAAACCCAAGCTGTTCAAGACTGAGTTGTACAGTGAGATCCTTGATCACAAGTTCACCATCACGGTCACCCCACGTACCCTGGAGCTCATCGACGCCAACTATGGGTTTGACTTGTACATTCTCAAGGTAAGAAGAAGTGTTCAGTTGTATCATTGGGCCCTGTAGTGGACAAACTAAACAAACAGTGTTGGTCACTCTCAGTGTTGACAGAAAAGTACCTTTATCAAGTGTGTGATAACAGAAGTACAGTATGCCAATGTACAAACGTGTACAGATTCTGGCAAAACGTACCGATCAAATAATACTGAATGCCTATGAAAAATTCTAAAAGCTACTTGCTTATTTTTCTGATGCTGTATATAATACACTACCAAACAAGATGGAAGTTCCTATGATTCCAGTTTGAGTTGAGTATTTCAGCTCGGCCATGTCTATGTTCCTCATCAGACATCGAAGGAAGACCTTAATTCCAAGCTGGGGATGGACCTGAAGCGTGCCATGCTTCTAAGGCTGGCTTGCAGGGAGACCCAGCTCTACCCCCAAGACCCTGTGAAGAGAAACAAGATCTACAGCAAATACAAGGTGTGTGTGTGTGTGTGTGTGTGTGTGTGTGTGTGTGTGTGTGTGTGTGTGTGTGTGTGTGTGTGTGTGTGTGTGTGTGTGTGTGTGTGTGTGTGTGTGTGTGTGTGTGTGTGTGTGTGGTCCAGCTGCCTGCTCAGTGAGCAGTACAGAGGCGTTGCT
>OMKP01086539.1:0-10574 GCA_900302375.1 Bathygadus melanobranchus | reverse complement strand
TGTCAAGCAGACACTTAACGCATGGCACGGTCGAGAGAGAGACAGAGAGGGAGAGAGAGAGAGAGAGAGAGAGAGAGAGAGAGAGAGAGAGAGAGAGAGAGATAGAGAGAGAGAGAGAGAGGTAGAGAGAGAGAGGGTTAGAGAGAGAGAGAGAGAAAGACAGAGACAGAGAGGTAGAGAGAGAGTGTTAGACAGAGAGAGAGACGGAGAGACAGAGAGGGAGAGAGACAGGGTTACAGAGAGAGTGAGGGGAAATAAAGACAGACTAATGCCACTAAGGTGTTAATTGACGGAAGGCGTGTCTTTACAAAGTGTGAAACTCTTGCACGCCTATATAGGGTTAGGTTAGGTGCACACAACGTGTGGCCAATAGTTCACAAACGATTACGATCATGAATCTCGCATGGTCGAATCTGATTGCTCAGGCCAGGCCCATCATTGACTGATCGTTTATTCATATATCCTATAGCCTAATTTTTTTATGTACACTGTATGTGGCTCAATTATGCCTTATTTTGTGTGTCCGTAGTTGTTTGTGGTTTTCTGTGGTTTAGATACTTATAAGTATTTTATGATGATAATAACCAATTAGCTTTCAGGGTTTCCCTACAGCTGCCTCCGCTAAATGGCCGATTGCCTCTACAAACTTTTCGCAGTATAACGACAATGTGTCGCGTCTGTTCATGTCAGCGTCTGCTCTCAATTCAACAGAAAACACAGGCTTCTATTAGCTTAATATGCTACAATATAGGCTCATATAATATACAGAACAGTGGCCGGTCTCTGTGCAGTTCAGATTGCGCGCAGTATCCCACATCCGATCATGACGAAAACCCCCCGTCGATAACGAGAATGTAGAAGTGGCGTTTGACCGGACACAAATGTAAAATAACAAATGCAGCACCGTTCAATTCAGCAGAACCGCGGGAAACGCGCTGAGAATCATTCTCACCAGTCGTACGATATGACAGTTTCTGTTGACAGACCTTTTTTGGGATCATCTTTTAATGGTTTCAAAATGCTGCCAAACTTTAGCTAGTTTAGAGGGGCGTGTCTTTTCCCTGACATTGGGGCAACCGACTGCCGAGAATGTGCTGCTCGACTTCATGAAGGAAATGATTGGCCAGTGCCACTGCCATTACAGAAAGGGGTCTTCAAACAAACAACAGGGACATCTATCGAGAGCAAAACATAACACAGCAAATTGCACACAGAAGACAATGAGTCAATCCTCCGCCCACACTAGCAAGCATTCCTTCTAGGAGACAAGCAATGCTGCGGTGTCATCTCACACCCCCGCCCCCCTAATGGAACGTCCCACTGCGACACACAGTTTCCCCGACGCTGTGACTGATCATTACTTGATGGCTAGAGGTCCCGAGGTCACTCGTAGCACATACGTATACACCGTAGGCAGTACATCCACACGCACGCATCTGTACGAAGGCCTACGGCGCGGTGAATATTCAGTGATGAAAGAGCAGCTCAGTACGTAGACTGGGAACAATATGGACGCCGTGTCCGTGATGTCACCCATCGGTGAACGACCGTTACGAGGGTGTAGATCTGCCTTCCGTGGAGCATCGTCATTGTTTATTTTTCCGGCAGTGGAAAGTATCCATATCTGGCAACCACAGGACCTCGCAAAATACACCACACGGAGGTGAACGAGCCCTCGGAGATCCTAACCGAACAAAGGAAATATTTATTGGCTTTGTGTTACGAGAATGAAAGCACGTTTCTTCCCTCTCTCTGATTTCTCTGCTTCCACCCACCAAGAACCACCTACAGGCCGTTAGAGGAACTACATGTTGGTCTCTGCCGCCTGGGCTTCGCAAACAGGTGGTCATGGCTACGTGCCAAAGCATAACTGTCTTTCTCCCTGGCCCGGGGCCCATGTTATTCCTCCCCTCACCTTGATGTCCTTGCCCAGGCTCTCCAGGGAGTTGATGTCCAGACCTTCCTTGCAGGCCTGCAGACAGGAGATGACCTTCTGGGTCTCGATGCGGCCCGGCCGGATGGTCAAACCCGACAGGCTGCCCCGGAAGTACTGCGTGAACCGCGGGGTCGCGACCTCGCCGCCTGACGAGAAGAGAAGCGGGGTGAAAAAATTAAAGGAACGAGAAATCTCTTGTTAATGACAATAACGAGTAAAGGGAATGGCACGCTAAAAGAAGCACTACTGTGTAGTTCCATTCAATTGTGTATAACTTGCACACACAACTGCACACATAGATAGAAGAAAAAGACTAATCTAGAAACAATTTGAATCGATACGGGGTGTGAAAACAGCTTTTAATGAAATGTGTAGCTGTACCAGGCTGTGCTGCTTTGGATTAAACACTTTGGTCCAGTGATCTGGGCCTGATGAGTGTGTGTGTGTGTGTGTGTGTGTGTGCGTGTGCGGTTGGTGACTGGTTTATGCAGCCTCACCTGGCCCGAGTCAGGCTGATAATCTGGGGCTCGGTGAGGCTGCACACCTGTGGTGCGTTGGCTAATCAACAACCTGCCACCAACCACACACACACACTGCACACCCACTCTCTCCCACACTTTCCCGTTACAAGGAAGATTCCTGGTAATTCAATAAATAAATAGTCTATATATAAACAAATGACCACACGGTAAAGCCTATTTTTGTATCCACGTTTTTTGCAAATAATAGAACATTATAGCGTACGCTGTCCCGCTGTGTCTCAAGTGAATGCACCTTGGGACGGATCTGCGGTGATTACGGATCCCCTGCTAGCGGGGGGAGAGCTGACAGTCAGAGAACACACAGTCCTTCTGGTGCTGCTCATTGTCTTCACTTTGAATGGCTGCCACAATATCCTGGGGAATTTAAGTTGCTGCCGGTTGTTAAATTATAAATACTCCCTCTCTGTCTGTCCCTCTGTTTCTCTCTTCCACTCTCTGACACATACATACACACACACACACACATGCGTGCATACGCACACACGCACACCCTCTTTAACATAACACACACACACACCCTCTCTCTTCTCTTTGACATAGCACACAACAAATGCACACACGCTGACAGAAATGATCTGTGCAGCGGACGGAGGCAACCTGCTGGGCGGAAACGCGCCTTTACGCCGTTTATAAACGACACAAATTACCATTTTCTTTTTCTTTTGAGTTTCCAAAGTGTTACGTTGGAAGCGCCGGAATAAATACAATTCAGTGTGCTGACAGAACAAGTGCACTAACGGAACAAACCGGAACAATACGTAGGGAACAAGGCTAACGTATCTATATGCTAATGTCTAAATACCGCCAAATTGATATCACTTTTGGGAACCTTCATCTCTTGACATCGGAAATACATTAATACAGTGTATTACATTATATTATATTTGTGCTAAATTATAAAAACCCCGCTATAGACTATAAAGGCCGACTAAGTTAACTTCTACAGTGGAGGAGAGAAGCTACTTTATGTTCCTTGCCACCTGCGCTCCTCCGTGAACCACGCTAGCTGCTAGCGAAGATCCACTGTCTCTTCTGCTCCCGACATTAACCAGACGACCAGAACTCAAGCAGCCCAAGAGCAAACGGCACAATAGCTTATTATCACTGAGCTTATTTTAGCGCCGAGCAAATTACGAAAGCTATTCCTCAACGCGATATCACGGCGGCATTTGGCGACGGAAGCCATTGCGCGCGTCTCATGGTTTATGTGGCTGACCGCCAGGAAGACGCGAGCGCCCAAACGGGACAGCTTTGAAAAGCAATCCCGCTGGCTAATGGCCTGCAAAGTTATCAGTTGTGGCCTAGCGGAGCTTAACGCCGCTTCATTGGGATGTAATAGCCGGGGAACTTGTCCTCTGTTCATTCCACACTAATCCCCGCTTCGCGGGCCTTTCTCTCACAATCACGGAGAGAGAGAGAGGGAGAGGCAGAGGGGGAGAGAGGGAGAGAGACAGACTGAGAGGTGGTTGGATCAGAGGAAGTTGTTCTGGCTGGAGCCACGAGCGCTTCAGAGCGCACGGCAGAACGGATCATCACCACCCTAACCCCCCCCCTTCGTTCTTCCTGTCCTTTACGCGGTTTCTGTCTAATTATTGCGGCTGTGAACGCTGAGCTGGCAACACTTACTTACTCACCCGTTCAGATGTGGTGGCGCGCTCCTCCTGTCCCACATCCATTTCAATTACACGGCCGTACCTCGTCTATTACCAACAAGACTCCAAGCAGCCCTCCCCACCCCTCTCTCTCTCTGTCTCTTTGAATTGCGTAGTCTCTCTCTCTCTCTCTTTTTTATCATTGTCTCCTTCTGCATGGTGTGGAAGCTTCTGCTGGAGTCATTATTGGATGACAATGTGAACTCTCATCCTCGTGGTGCCAGTGTTAATGGTTCAATTACACACACGTGTGTGTGTGTGTGTGTGTGTGTGTATAGGCTTAATGCTATGATATGGTATGCAACTGTTTCCCTAAGAATTCATC
Source organism: Bathygadus melanobranchus (assembly GCA_900302375.1). Lineage (NCBI taxonomy): Eukaryota > Metazoa > Chordata > Actinopteri > Gadiformes > Macrouridae > Bathygadus > Bathygadus melanobranchus. Next base: position 6,119 of record OMKP01086539.1, on the reverse strand, counting down.
TATTTCTCATTTTCTGTCTTTTATTAGCATAGACGTTACATAATGATGAGCACACAAACACACACACTTACAGAAACACGCACACACACTCACACATTCACACATGGCACAGACACACACACACACTCACATGACACACACACACGACACCAACACCCACATACACATTGACACACACGCATACATGTGACACACACACACACACATAGGCCACACACACATATGCCATACACACCCACACACACACCTTGCCAGCAGGCCCCCACGGTGAGCTGGGTGTCGATCTGCGTAGAGTGAATCGGCCAATCGTCTGTCACCAGATAGGGTTCGTAGGTCACGCCGTCCACGAACAGTGTCACGGCAGGAAACTCCACGTTGATCACGTAGTAGTGCCACTCCTTGTCACAGATCTGGAGCACAGACACAGGTGGCGTCGCTACAGTTAGCACTTCAACCAACACCGTGGTCATCATGGGAAAACTTTATTCGTACAGGTGCAACCACAGTGAGTACACAGTGAGTAAGATTCAACACGTCACGCAGTCGATTTAGTATGCTATGTTGTTTCCCAATGTAATGCCTGTGTGTGAGCACACGCACACCCACGCACACACAGATACAGAGACACACCATACGAACTAATAGGCATTTTTGATACATGACATATGAATAACAAATTAGGCACAATTCAAAAGTATCTGTGGCAACCAAATCACAATTAATTGGAAAGTTAACCAGATCCAAAATATGCTGTCCAAATGTATGACAAAAAATAGACAATAACAGAGAATAATATGAATGTGTGTTGGCGACATGCAGGCAGAAGTGATACTGTACACTTTTAGTGCACACTGGAACATGTTCAGGGACTTTAGCGCGCCAATTATTTCTTGTACGATTAAATGAACACCATTCCAGTCGCTCTGTGTCTGATTCCAAGTAGGAAATGAATTTATTAAAGTGTTCGCATAGCACAACTATAAAACCCGTCACTTTATATGAAGTTGTGATTAATAGTTTTTACTGGAAAACGTCCAAACCCTTACTGATGAAACCCTAACAATCTCTTCTTGGGCCAACGTTAAATGAATTAGCATTGACGTTCAACTCAACATCTATTTGTATTAAGGGCAGAAATGTTTGAATTTCCTCCAAGTCCGAGTAGTTTGGAACCAGTCCAGTTCGACGGCTTCTCTTCTTAGTTTTCTGTTAGTTTCTTAGTGACTGTGTGGATGTAAATATTGACAAAGGATTATGAAAGATTAGGCCAAATCAATGGTAACAACATTATGAACGAATAAAAAACATGGAGATTACATGTTTTAATAAATCCAAGACCATGCCAGGCTAGACTAAGCTTAGCTTTTTGCTAGTTTCTTTGGGACTGTTTGGAGGATGAAATTATTTACAATGGATTATGAAAGATTAGGTTAAACATATCTAATATATAAGCATATTATGAATAGACACAAAATAATTATTTTATAGATAAAGACCAAGACCCTAACCCTAACCAAGCCCTGAATATCACTGGGCTTATCACTTTATATATTCATAATAATAATAATATATATATTGGTGCTGCACGTCACTGGGTCTGTTTGTGACTTACACAAGTCCCTCCGCCGGGATGTGAACTGAAAGGTCGTCTCTTTTACACACGCACAAATTAACTTTCAAAGGCTTTTAACATCACGCTGAAATTTTAATGGTGTGTGTGTGTGTGTGTCCTCTCTCTCTCTCTCTCTCTCTCTCTCTTTCCTTCTGTTGGGATCCTCACACGTCCTTTCATCTGCCAGGTGTGGAGCGGACGCATTTTAAAAATGCACACAGACTCACTTTCAAATCAGTGCACGTGTGAAACACGCACACATGCACACGCGCACACACACACACACACACCAACGGCGATATGCTACTCTACGCTCAGCATGTCAGAGGCCAGCCGGGTCTTGGTTTGCTTCTTTAAGAGACTCGGCTGTTTATTAAGATACCTCCCTGTAGAATCTCTTTTTAATCTTTGAAATGTTTCCCATTAGCTTTGATCGGGCCGTTGTGTGGCCCTGTGTGATCTAGTCTAGCGCAGGACCAATATGTGGCTCAAACACACACACACACACACACACACATTATTATGCTAGGCTCAACAACTCCAACAACATTTGGCACGGTAGCCTCTGTTATTTGTCTTATAAGGTAGATTGATAATTGGATAAACGAGCCTCTGTTATTTGTCTTATAAGGTAGATTGATAATTGGATTCACGAGGGAGCAGTGAAGTGTAGAATGACATTATTAGATTAATTTCACGTGCGCTAATTAATGGAGGAAGAACACAATTGTCTCTTTAACAAAAACCAACAAATACGTGAAAACCAGGAATTATACATGACATGTTTTCACAGATTCTTTGTCTATAGAGTTTGAAATGCTCATCTATAGAGTTTGAAATGTGCATCAAAACTGATTAAAAAAACATATTTGCAACAAACTTACTTTAATAGATTTTCATAAATTAAAATCTTTGTTTCTTCGCATTTGGATGATATTTCATAATTGTAATACCTTACTGATATTAAAATGACTGCATATCAATACTTACCCTAACAGCCTGACAACATATTAAAATGAATGTATTTATAAAGCTCATGCTATGCTAAAAACATGGGTTTTTTGGCCTTCAGTAAAAACCTGCATATTATATATGGAAGTTGGCAAGCATGGTAACACACTTGGCGTAGGTATCTTGCATGGGGATAAACATTGGCAATATACTAACGTCCGATATCGATATCACCGACCATGTACCGCGTGTTCAAAGCAGAATCCATCGCTTGGATACTGCGGCCGAACTGCAGTTCCCTGACTTCGCTGTCTTCTCAGATCCAGATTGTGCTAATTGCTCGACGATTGAACAACTGGAAGATTGGGAGAGCGAGCTATGTAGCCTGCTAGATAAGGGAGCTCCAATTAAAATGAGAAGGAGGTCTTGGCGATAAAGCAACACCATGGATAAAAGGGGACATTGGTGGAAGGGGCGGCGTAGAGGAGCACGATTGTGAGGAAGAACACAGGCATATACTGTTTTACTCTCTCACAACTTGTTCTCTATCTCTAGGTGGTGGTGCTATGGATCACTGAATCCACCAGCCGTCGCGATCGCTTACTTAATCCCCCCAGCCATCCCATACAACCCATATTTTAACATATTTTACCCCCGGGAACAGAACCACACGATACCGGGAATCCCGGGAACTGCGTTTGTTTTAAGGTATAGCCTCAGCTACAGGTGTATTTCATATTTTGATATTTTGTGCTCTCGCACCTGAGGTGTTTGGTCCGTTTTAGTCGAACCCCTGGAGCGTTTTGTCCGATAGCGTGGTTCGTTCGGGGTTGGTGTGAACAAACAGCCGAATTCCACTTGAAAACGGGGTTCTCGAACTCTAGTTCTGTTCGCTTTAAGGCGTGAACATGATCCGACCCGACGATAGGAAGCAACCAAAAAAACTGTAAATAATAAACATATTCAGGCAGGTATACGTGAGCTTTTCCTAGCTTAAAATGAGTTAAGACGGTCAGACGCGGTGAGGTCAGGCGGTGCGCTCACACACTCGACAACGCGCTGTCTCGTCTCTCGGACGCTCATACTGTTCACTTTCCTCGATTCTTTTTCATTTGTAGGAACCACCAATGCAAAATGAAAAAAAGCCAAGACTGCACACAGTTGGTGCTGATCCATTATTATTGTCAGCAATGAATTCATGTGCTTAGAATCCATGACGCTTTGTGTTCATTACCGACAATAAGCTGCCCGTATGTTTCACCGGAGGCATATGTTTTGTGGGCCTACATATTGTCTCAATATAGGCCTATTTCAATTGTATTATATTTCTCGGGAAACGTTTTGGATGTGTATTCCTGGGATTAAAGCCTTCTGCTCAGGCAGGCTTCAGGCCTAACGTGTGAGGAATTTGCTAACTTGTTTAATCGGGACAGAAATCATTAAGATTGGCGCTTAGTAATGTGGAGGCCAGTCTGACACATGCTCTCTTCATCCACATCCTCCCAAACACGTGTACAGCGGCCTCTCACCTCCCTTTGGAAAACACGACATATTTACCTTCAGACTGGAATTCATGACAGCTGTTGTGAAATCGGTCATGGAGAAACAACATTTAGATAACACAGTAATTATGGCCTATTTCCAAATTAACCTTGAGGCGTGATGCTTAAAAAAAGTGTAGCTTTGGTGACCAGCTAGCCTGCTAGCCGTTCGGGTCTGCCTGTAAAGGTTAAAGGGAAGCATCTGTTTTCTTTAGTTTTGAACGAGTGTGTGTGTGTGTGTGTGTGTGTGTGTGTGTGTCTGTGTGTGCGTGTGAGCGTACGTCCTTCCCTGACCGCTCTCTTAATGGTCCCTGTGCTTGTACAGTGCTTAGAGAAGCGTGACCAGCTTACATTTAAATGGCTACACACTGCACTGCCTCCTCAGTGACAAACGCACGCAGGACATCCGTCTGCAAGCGACAGAACTGCCCATGACTTAGCGTGCGCATGCATCAAACTGACACATAAAACACACATGGGGGCTTATTTCCCTTCGAAAGCCGAGCCCGGCGCTGTTTTAAAAAAAAAACCCAAGACAGACAAATACAATTACACACACACATAGTTGACAGTTGTTGATGGCTAAAAAGGGATAAAAACATAAGACCTTTCCAGAATGATGAAACGGTGAAGTGCACCGAAGCCCTTCTTCTTCTTCTTCTCTGTACATTGCGGGTCTGTGCTGCATGCTTTCCACGAGCCGCGCGGCCCACGAGGAAAGTGGTCAGGCGGAGGAGTCGGAGTCGTCCCACTACTGCTCAGACTCATCGGTCTTCTGCCCGGCGGGAGCAAGCGAGGCATCGCTCGCTGCGCCTTGCCACTGATGGGCAAGGACAAAAGGGCAGGTCGCGGCTTGTGATCCTGGAGGCGGTGCGTTGCCTCCTACTGCTTCCTCTGGCGGGCCAGCGGCGTTGCCGCATCACGGAGGTTGCCAAGGGGAGGATACTCGCCTACCACCGCTGAACATTACACAATGTGTTCAACACCACTTGCTTTGTGATGATTGAATCAGGCCTACTCTCATGCTATGAAAGCCGCGTGTCTTCGGGAACCTTCAGGCCACGTTGAAGCTCGTGCCTTGACCCCAAAGCCACCGACGTCCACACGGCAATCCTACTTTTGTGGAGGAAAAACGATTGGTTGATAAAAACCTGATTCTGCTACTTCTTTGTTTTTAATGTTCAAATAGTCGTTTGGAAACCTAACAAATATTCGAAGCTAGGGCCAGCCCTACTATTATCATATACTATTACTATATATATATATAGTATATATTGTATATATACTATATATTATATACTATTACTATATACTATACTATTATTAGACTATAGTCACTTGTTGTGTTACCTTTTCTCTTTATGCTTCCTAAATGTAGTCTAAAGCCATTCATGAGCTAATGACTACAGTGTCATCATTTATTATTCACTAGAGATGGACACAGAAAGCAGTATGGAGATAATGACATGGACAGCGAATTGAATCTAACAGAATGGGATAAAGGAGTGTAGCTTAGGTAAGGTTACGTTGGTGAGAGAACCTTCCTCATTTAACCTTCACTGCCTTGTGTCCGTTTTGTTCTCTACACATCTCTCTGAAATGTCTCATCCTCATTTATTTTCCTTCGTTCTGCCACCTGTCTGAAAGTGTGAAGGTCGATACCTCTCAAAGTATCGAGACTGATTGGAGGATCGTGCTCAGATGTGAATCAGAAATGCATGAAGTGAATAATTGATAATTGCAGTTGTTGAATTGAGGCAGATATCAACGTGGTGTGAGTAAGAAACGTGGACCCTACGGTACTTGCAGACTTGGAGCTCTAGAGACCAGGCAGCTCTCGAGACCAGGCAGCTCTATAGCTCTAGATATCAGGCAGCTCTAGATACCAGGCAGCTCTAGATACCAGGCAGCTCTAAAGCTATAGAGACCAGGCAGCTCTAAAGCTATAGAGACCAGGCAGCTCTAGAGACCAGGCAGCTCTATAGCTCTAGATACCAGGCAGGTCTAGATACCAG
>OMKP01086535.1:0-10912 GCA_900302375.1 Bathygadus melanobranchus | reverse complement strand
TAAGAAAGTGAAAGTGAAAGTGAAAAGACACAGAAAAACGCAAAAGCGGGGTCAGTTATGACAACGGAGGACATGATAATTAGGTTGACGCCAATTACGTCACCTTCCGCTGTCCAATCAGCCAGCAGTTACTGGTAATAACGAGGGTGTGTGTGTGTGTGTGTGTGTGTGTGGGAATGATGTCACGTCGACACTTCCAGAGGCGCGGGCGTGTCTCCGAAGGATCCGGAAAGGCTCCGAGACGCAGCGATAGCGATCGCGTTCGTTAGCAGCAGACTCGTCTAAAAGACTCGACGCCACGGGACCGTGCGCGTGTCTTGAGTGCGTGCGAGCGGCCGCGTGTGTTCATGTTTGCGCTAGGGAGGTGGTGGCGGTTTTATTTTTTTTAAAAATGTGTCAGCTACATAATGTGAATGTAACGCGTTGGTTGGTTGCCACGGCGCCCACCCGCAGGGAACCAGCGGATGTGAGGAGCGCTTCTGCTGTGATTGGTTCAGAGGTTCGCCTTGACTTGAGCTCTTTCTTATACATTTCTTTTAACGTCATTTCTCTCGCTGTTCAGTTCACTTCCTCCACTGTCTTTTTTGGGCGGCTTTGTAGGTTTTACACTTTCCGAAGTCGGTGGACTTTGTTGAAGCCGAAACATGGACCACGTACGGAACGCAAAGCACTATCCCGTTTGTGTTTCCGTTCCAACGTCCGTTTCACCGTCAACCTCTGACACGGGACTTCAACAAACAACACGGTGGCCTTAAAGGTGCGGTTCTTTTAAAACATAACTGCGACACATAAGCACTCCAGACAGTGGCTACGAGAGGCCACAAGACGCGCGAGGAGCCGGCGTGTTCAACCTCCACACAGAATTCCCTTTAAATCTCAACCACGGCGATGAATCACACCGCTCTGCCCCGTCGAAAGCAACAGAACAAAATGCTGAATTGAATTTGTTGTTTGCCCTCCGGTGTCATATGGTTTCGTGACGTCAGCCATTTTTGGGGGAAATTGGAGGGTATTTCTGAAAGATGTGTTCTTTCTTTCTGTCTTTACTGCTGCTGCCCGGGGTGATAATTGCTCGGCTGGAAGGCATCGCCTGGAAGGGCGGTGTATACAAGTCTTTGGATTGCACAAAGAAATGTCTTGTCTTCCTTAGCCTGCGGAGATTGTGTGTTTGTTTATGATGCCAACTTCAAGATGTGATTAGGCTACCGTTGATCGTTGCTAGCTAAATGTCCTTGTATATATTTTTTTAAATAGGAAGCCCGGGTCTCTGGCGACACTAGTCGAGCTTGCACTTTACTTTACTTCATGTTTCATCGTTTAATTTTTTGTGGTCACTAATAAAAAAGAAAGTCCAACTTTTAAACCTCTTGCGTGGGTTTTTGTGTTGTAGCTGTGTTAGCATGTCGGCTAGTGGTGGGCTCATTTATCCTTAGCAAACGTTTGTCATCCTCACACATTTTATAGACAAAAAAAGAAGTATATTTATAAATATATATGTGTGTATTTATTTTTGTATACCAGTCACCTGTCTGTTCATGAGAATGTAAATGAGCGGGTTGATGACTGTGCTGCTTTTGGCCAAGATGGAGGGCACCACGCTAGCCACGGGCGTGATGAGCCCTGGGCGGCCGAAGGTAGCCATCATGGCCACCACGCCGTAGGGCATCCAGCACAGGAGGTAGCACACCACCGTGGTGAGCACCATGAAGAGGATGTGTAACTCCCTCCGTCGCGCCGCAGACCGCCGGATCCGGCCCACCTGCAGGGGTGGGGGGGGGCAGTTGAGAGTTTTTTAGGTTCGGTGACTTCGGTTTAGCAAACGCTACAGCCTTATATTCACCGAGCGGCCATCTTGGTTCTATAAACGCAAGCTGCCTGGGCAAACTGAATGTGGAATTTGACATTCAGTTCCCCCAACCAGCGTTTAAAACCAAGATGGGATTTACGTCCGCTTAGTAAGCGTTAGATGAGATTGGGCTATGACATTTGGCATTCACAAAGCTGTGAGGGGTTTTTTACCTTCATTTAGAAAGTGTTGGTTGATTTTTCAGTTATTATACAAAGAGTGGATTTACTTTTTGTATAATTGCGTTGAAAAGGTACTGAGAAAAAATCCAAACAATAACAAAACGTCACAGTCAGTGGTTTTCTAAATTGTGTAAGCCGAAATTGTGTAAAAGTGTTGTTTGTAAAGCAGTTACTATACCAATGCAGTTAACTAATGCTAACTAATGCTAACGGACCTTTGCATAATAGCCCTTTATCACAGAGGTGGTATAGTCTGGGCCAACGAGGGTGTCTCATGACATTAATTATGGACACTGGCATGCCTACAGCCCCATAATTAACTCAATGAGCTGCAGCTGTTTCCACCCTCCCATCTCTGTGATAAAGGCCTATACAACTATAGACAGAGAATCCCCTTCATTGAAGACAATTGACAGCATTATTTATTCGATTCAGTTCAGGAAATTAAAAAGCAGTTAATGTTACTTAAGCTGGTCCGATATTTGACAAGAGCATAGTTCAGCAGAATTAAATGTAATTAATTTGTTTTGAAAACTAGGAAATATTTGAGAAAAGTAAAGGTTTCCCAGGTTTACACAGGGTCCAAAATGAAGACCTGCCACAAATTTTACCATTTGGCAGGTAAAAAAAATGCAGGGTTACATATTGAAACAATTGCTTGGCTGGTTGATTTTTTTTCTGGAGTCTACCTGCACCTTAATGGCATGCAGCTCATGACTTTCGAAAAAAGCATCCGCTAAAATGACTAAAATCGTAAAATACTGTTCTATGTTGAGGTGAAGAACATTGCAAAGAAGTCCTTGTTTCGTTCAGAAGATGCATGCCAAAGTAAAGAATGCTCCATCTTTAGCAAGAATATAAATGCTATTTTTATACCCTTCCATCACTACAGCTACTTGTGACTGGAATTAAAGACGAACAGGAATTTTGCGAAACGAAAATCAACCCAACCTTCCGGTTGCCAGACAACCGCCAGGACTAGCATGTACTTGTTATTTGTATGTTTTTATAATCTTAAAAGGTGCCGTAAGTAATGATCACTGCAGTTTCACAGTAATGTAATTGTGATGTGCACATCATGAAATAATTTGTATATCTAATGTTAATGTGGCTCACACTGACACTCATTGCATTCACTACAGACAGCTAGAGACTACCATTGTTAAAATAACAATAATAATAATAATGATAATAATAATATTAATTACAAAAAAAGATATGTGCTTTCAGTCTCAACGGGGCCCATACCTGCAGAAATACAACAGGTTGCATTTTGCCTTTTTCCTTACATTCATGGAATCTATTTTTGTACATTTTAACCGGAAAAACTGGTTGTGGCTGTTGCCAGATACCTGGAGCTTTATGATTTAACTAACCGAAATGATCACGATATAAACTAACCCTAACCCTAACCCTCGCCGTCCATTAGAGCCAGCGTGTGCCCTCCGCCTGTCCATTACATAACAAAGATTTTTTTTTTTCTCATTATTTCTCGGGCCAAAATAACGGTTAGGTTATTTACATGTGATGCGGTGGTTGCCTAGCAATAAATGAGACCCACCGCGCTGCTTAATTAATTAATTGTTTTGCAACCTGCAAAAGCGCTCTGTCTGACCGGAGGCCCAAATGTACAATGAAAGTTAAAGGGTCAGTGGAGCGAGCGAGTCTTGGTTCTCGTACATGTTATATACAGATACAGAATGAAAAGACGAGGTGTTAAACTAAATGCAAATGTTCAACAGACTAAAGGGAATTAAACGCTTTCCTTCCTTTTTCTGCGTCCATGCAAATAAACGGATATCGCTCCCCCCTCTCTCTCTCGCCCGCAATGCACATTCAAAGCACCCGTCTTCCGTCAGCATGCACAGACCAAGTCCCGCCCTCTCTCTCTTGGCTATAATGCACATTCAAAGCACCCGTCTTCCGTCAGCATGCACAGACCAAGTCCCGCCCTCTCTCTCTTGCCCATAATGCACATTCAAAGCACTCGTCTTCCGACGCGCGATGAGAGCACCTGGCCCGGGTACGAGGTTATACTCTACCTGCTTGACAGCGTAGAGTAGCCGGGCGTAGCAGTACACCATGAGCAGCACGGGCAAGGCCAGGCAGAAGACGAAGAGGCACACGATGTAGGAGTGCGAGCGGAGGCTCCGCTCGGTCCACGTCACCGAGCAGCTGGTGCCGGCGCCCTCCAGGCCGTAGCTGCTCCAGCCCAGCAGGGGGGGCACCGTCCAGAGCAGCGAGTAGAGCCAGGCGCTGGCCACGGCCGCCAGGGGCTTGCGGTAGTCGTGGGAACGCTTGTTGTACACGGTGAGAGTGCTGTAGCGGTCGTACGAGAGCAGCGCCAGCGACAGGAGTGACACGATGCCTGTGGGTGGGGGATAGAGGGGATAGGATGGGGGAGAAAGAGAGGTAAGACAGAGAGAGAGAGAGAGAGAGAGAGACAGGGGGGAGAGAGTGGCGTAGAAAGACAGAGAGATAGTGGGGAGAGAGAGGGCGCGAATGAGTGATGTGGTTTATTTTGCCTGATATTGTGATTGCGATTATTCATTACGATTTACAGATTGAGTCAAGAAATATTCTGTATATAAAAACTACAATAATAAAGCATTTGCTGAGTTGTAGCACTTTATAATGTGATTGTAACGTAATGGTCATACAAAATTACAATACATTTATGTTCTTATAATTTATATATATTGTGGAGTGTGTGTCACCACGCACATTCAGGGAGAGCGCTCATTCATCTACAAACTCTGCTAGCATGCTAGCTGCTCTTCCTGAGTGTGTGTGGTGGTAGCTGGTTCAACCTGTGGGCCTTGATTAGTCAATACACCACAGGTGTGCAGCCCCACCCAGCCAGAATAATCAACTTGCCAGGTGAGGCTGCTTAAACCAGCCACCAGCCACACACACTCCACATACTCCATATTTTCTATAAATGAATTGCAACCTTTCACGATTAGTTAATTGTAGAGGCCTAGTTTTAAGATATGTTTGGCTTTTTTAGGATATGATCCATTCCGCAGAGCGGGGAAGGGGATCGTCTAAATGATGGAGGATTGGAGCTTGACGTCACCTCCTCCATATCGTCACATTCAGGAAGACAACAGTGATGAATCACATGTGTGTGCGTGTGTGTATGTGCGACTAATTCATGGCAGCGCTCGTTCAGAACCTCGCTTTTCAGCTTGTCACATTTAAAACATTCAATGCTTTGCTGTATTTGTTCCTGGTGTAAAAGGCATTGCCAGCGTGTGACATGCGAAGGGGGCTGTCTATCGATTTCAGAAAACGTATCATATGAGTCGTACGCTGACATTTTTGTCCATACATGTTTATGTCCAGTTGCTAATATTGGGCCCTATTTTGTGTAGAGTAGCCAAATAATTTCCTTACACTCTTCAAAGGGGTTGCGTGAACCTCCCCCACTCACAGAGCCTGTCCACACATGGGAGGAATGAAGTGTGAACCACTCAAGCAGCAAGAGATGAATATTCATCCGCAGTGTTTGGCTCAAATCCAACCCATTGACATTGTAGGCCTACCGATTTATCTAATTTCATTATTGAAAATGCACTGCGTCTGTACTTTTTGGGACAAAAAAAGCACACAGTACGAAGCGAGCAGCAGCGTATCCGACAGAGCCGCTGGGAGTCACACGCAAACTTTGCGGTTTCCCAGAAGAGGACACTCATCATCTAAGACGATGCATGCAAGAGCATGCCTTCCTACACTTCGGCAGTGGGAATAAATTAGCGATAAGACAGCGCTCCGAGATAATAAGCGTTAATGCCATTGCCTGCCCTCTTGGCGATTAGCTTGACTTGAGTTTCATTCAACATGTGGAATTATGAAAACCTAATGCTTCGTTCTTGACCTTGGAAAGCTTTTGGACTGCGGAGGATACTCACACTATTTATAATAGCTGTGATAGCCTACAACGTGTAATGTGTAACGTTTTATTGAGCATATGGTGCTGATATTATTATAAATAATAAGATATCCACAAGACATAAGGTTGCAAAATTTTGATTTCATTCAAAGGTGAAAACAATTACTAGTATCCAGTACATATAAACATTGCATTAATTAATCACGGAATCTGTTAACTGAAGACTACCTGAAGACAAACCTGAGTTCTACCGCTTAATACCGCTAATCGTGAGACATGTGCTGACGTGTCACGCTTAACTGCTGTGACACTAGTCTTACAAAGAGAAACATGTGACGTGGTGTCCCGTTAATCCTGGTGGGAACAGAACTGGGGAGAAAGGACACCATCCTAACAGATCCGTCTGGCCTCGTGCCCGTTGAAAACCTACAGTCCACTGAATTTCACCGCGAGGGACCCGAGGAAAGGGTTGAAATCGATGGAGCAATCAAAGCAGTTTGACCGACTTGTGAGTGTAGTTCAATAAAAGTCTCTTCGCACATTAGCCAATTAAGCTGCATGAGAACACGTCGATGGCCCAACGGTGTTGCGCTCTGCTTTCAAATTCTTGCGATGAGACGATGTTAATTTCGGTTTGAGCAATTAGTCCCTGGCCCCCCGGAGCATGATGTGACCAAACCACTCGATTGCCGTAGGTACGATTTGAGGCAGGAGTTGCTAAGCGTGGGAACCAAAAGATCAGAGATTTGCTCGTTATACAAATGACAGCTTATTTTGAGATACGCGTTCAATTTCAGGGGGAGGCGACTCCTGCTAGCGTAGCCATGTTGCTGCATATGGGCAGGTCTATACAGGAAAAATAAGCATTTGATAAGCATTTAATAGCATTTGTATCATACTACTGATTCAAACTTTGTATGTTTTGAAACTTGCAGTCTCTTAATGTAATGACATACTCCATAGGCAGGTGCAGGAACAGGTGTTAATTTACCACAGGGGTAAAATAACAATTTAAAAATAAATGCTAAATGTCTGAGGAACCATGTTTTCAGAATAAACAATAAGAAAAACACCTAATACGACCTCCGAATGTAACTGCTGTTACATTCAAGAGTCGACTTTATCAACTGTAAACAGTATCCAGTTATCAGGTACAAAAACATTTGCCCTAGATATGACCCTGGGGCTCGTTGTATATGTACACACACACACACTGTATATTTCTACTGTAGAAGCAGAAAGAGGAAGAGCGAACGAAGAGATAAGAAGAGAGAAATAAGACTTTTGGAGGTAGAATTAAAATAAGACTACAAGGTGGTATGGTCATGGTAAGACAGTAAACAAGCCTTGGATGGCAACAAACTTGAATCAACAGTGGGCCGTCAAACAAAAACAAACATGTACTTTATAATAATCCAGGAACCTTTATTTTTATTTTCTATGCTATGCTACAGCTGAAGACTAGCCCAACATTTGGGCTAACCAATAATAATCTCCCCGAAAGTCTATCAAAGCTGCATTATGTGAATTGCCTGAGTATTAAGACAGAAGCCAGCAGAGGCTATATCCTTGCCGAAGCCAGCTACTGATCTGGCTTATGATAAGCTGGCACTGGTAATTGAGAGGTCTGTGGTGGGAAATGAGAAGTTGACTATTTGGTCTTCTAACATAGTAACCCACTGGCTTGGCTGGTCATTAGCTTCCGAAGCAGGCAGTTAGCACGCCAAGGCTAGCAACCCACTCGATTGGCAGCTGGCTTAACTGGTCATTAGCTTCCGAGGCTGGTAACTAGCTTGCCGAGGCTAGCAACCCACTGGATCGGCAACTGGCTTGGCTGTTCATTAGCTTCCGAAGCTGGTAAATAGCACACCGAGGCTAACAAACCCACTGGATCAGTAACTGGCTTAGCTGGTCATTAGCTTCCAAGGCTGGTAACTAGCACACCGAGGCTACCAACCCACTGGATTAGCTTCTGGCTTGGCCGGAAGCTGAAGTAAATTGTCATAAGTATATATGTTACTACACGCCACGTATTTTTCAAAATTGTATTGTGATTAAAAGATTAAAAGCATGGCGCTGGGTTATGACAATGAATAAATTAATTATTGGCACTTGAAGCTACATGTTTGACCGTCCCTTTGGACGTGTAATGTGTAATATGAATAACAAATCCATTAATTGTGTCAAATAAATATGCCTGGTGTTTTGCGTCCACACTATGGGTTATCGGCTGTGTCATTACCAAATCTATCCGGGCTACCACATCTCTCAAGAGCCAGCGGAACTGGCCAGGGACTGAAGACAACACTCAAGCAGTGTAAACTGCACTTGTTTACATGTTAGATAATTCGCACGGCACATTCTTACTGTGTTTTTTCATGCCGGATACAGTATATAAACCTGGTGAAAAACATTACTTCATTACCAAGATTGGGATTGAAATAAAAAAGGAATATAGGCTACCGGTATGCAGATTTTTTTACAGAGCCACTCAGACTTCAATCTTCAACTTTAAATAAATGGTAAATTGATTGTTTATATAGCGCTTTTATCCAAAGCGCTTTACATTGCCTCACATTCACCCATTCATACACCGGTGGCGGTGTCAACCATGCAATGCAACAACCAGCTGGTCGGGAGTTAGTGGTGCAAGTAATGGCCAACATAACTTACGGTTTGACCCACAAAAAAAACACGTCTGCCTAGTCTAGTATGTCATCCATACAAGGGTACAAGAGTTCAGGTTCTGTGATGTAACCAGAAGCTAACAGACTTAATCCTCATGTTCACTCTTCCGGAAAAGTCTCAGAGCCTTGAGACCCTTGCAGCTATGTATGGCAATCCTGGTTTCTTGGTAAATACTCACATGCTTCAGGGGAACTGTGTGTGTGTGTGTGTGTGTGTGTGTGTGTGTGTGTGTTTGCAGAGGGAAGCTTTTAACTTTCATGGCCCTTTGATATCACTGATGCATGGCATATGCTTAATATCATTGATATGATCTAATTACACCTAAACACTTCTAATAAAAAAGCTTTCTTTGAGGATATAAATATATATTGACAAACTAAATGTGCTCACAGAAGAATTTTGCCGAGTTTGGTCTAATTGAGCCAGTTTTTCAAGGGACGATAAATATTGAACTGATATGGTTTATAAATCAAACATCATCTTCACATCTGATCACGGTCATGCTTGCTTTCACTTAATATCTGAAATCTAATAAATTAGTATTTGGGAATTCCCCATGGCCTAAAACATGATTAAATCCATCTTTTCAATACATTACTCAATATACACACAGAAAACAATTAAGTTTGAACCTGTAATATCTGTAGTGGATGCTAAGGCTATGCTCTCAAGGTGTCACGTGACATGCCTGGTAGACCATGCCGTTCACATGGGTTAGGGGTTCACTTCCTACTGTGACTTTTGCCTCTTTTTTTTTCTTAATGTTTTACATGTTTGCTCCATTGAAATGATTTTAGCATATAGATGTTGGTCTATGCCTACGCCGCAGCGTGTAGGGTGTGTGTGTGTGTGTGTGTGTGTGTGTGTGTGTGTGTGTGTGTAGCTGTGTGAGTCAATAAACAACAGGTAGACAAGCGCAGGTGGCTTAAAAGTTAAAAACGTAGAAGAAAAAAGCAACATGTACGAGGAGGAACTCACCGAAGCAAGAGTTGACGAACCCGTACCACATGCACCCGTATTTCCCGTACAGCCAGCGGGCGCGCAAGCTCGACGCGAAGCTCAGCGTGGTGCCGAACACGCACACGAGCATGTCGCTCACGCAGATGTTCAGCAGCAGCACGTTCACCGGCGTGCGCAGCGCTCTGAACCTGCAGAACAGCACCAGCACCACCAAGTTGTTGAGGAACCCGAACACCATGATGGCGCCCAGGAACACGGAGACCGCCGCGTGTCCGCTCCGGGACAGCCTTTCCTGCGGCGTGTCGTCGTCCCATTCCCGGTCGAGCGACTCTAGCAGGTCTTCGCCGCTCGCGTTGGCCATGACGCTGGCGTTTATTTATTGATTTATTTTTGTTTGTTTTTGGTTTTTTTGGGGTGGTGGGTGTGTTGATATTGTTCGTTATGTTAGAGAGCCGCGCGCCTCATCTTGGCAAGTGGCGGACAAGAGTCGTCGTTGGCTCGTGGGTCAGCGTGGACGGCGCGCGCGAGGCTCTCGTCGTTGCGCGCGGGGACAACGGTACCTGTGGCGCGCTTCTGATCCCCGCGAAGTCCTCATGTCGCGCGTCGTGACTGTGATGTAGAGGTAATTACAAAAACGTGTGTTATGTTCCTAAAGTGCCTCTATTCTGTCCAAAGCAGACTGTACTGCCGGAGCACGTGGAGTTCGGTATTTCCCACGTTCAGATAAAAATACCTGAACGGACGCTGCGTCTCCGGCTCACCGTTTATAAACCGACTAAGAGGCGTGTGTTCATGACGCACATTCATGTAAGCACACTTCTTCTTTTTCTTACTCCATGTGACCAACATCCCACCCCCGAGGTTCACACATTTTCTTTCTCTCTCTCTCTCTCTCTCTCTCTCTCTCTCTCTCTCTCTCGCCAGGGTCACTGCTTTTAAGGTGATTATAAAATTTAAATGCCCTCTTTTGGATTTTTATAATTAGTGGGTATCGTCCTAATTCTGCTCTGCGTGCATTATTTGGAGTTTTCCGTTGGACACAGAGAATGGATTTGCAGAATTCTGCATGCAGTCTCCATTTGGTGTTTGTCCCATTTTGTAAAATCTTGGTTGACAAGTGGACCCCAGATCTCGCAACCATAAAGGGAAATAGGTTCTATAACGGAGTCCAATATTTTAAGCCAGATTTTAATTGGGATGTCCAACTTGATATTCCTTTTGATGGCGTAAAAAGCCCTTCTTGCCTCCTCTCTCTCTCTCTCTCTCTCTCTCTCTCACGCACGCACGCACGCACGCACGCACACACACGCATTGAATTACTTGAAACCAAATTAGAGACAT
>OMKP01086534.1:0-11301 GCA_900302375.1 Bathygadus melanobranchus | reverse complement strand
TCAATTTCGCCTCTGATTGCATGTGTTTTTGTGTGTGTGTGTGCGCTGTGGGTGTGCGTGTCTGTTAGATGAGTATGTGAGGCTAAGAAAGAGATAGAGGGAGAGAGAGGGAGGGAGAGAGAGTGTGTGAGAGACGAAAAAAAGCCAAGTGAGAAAGAGAAGAAAGACAGGGTTAAGGAGAGAGAGTTTACTGTAGTCTCATTGTTGCCATCATCATGAGTCCAGAGGTTAAAAGCAGAGTGAACTCTCTTTCACTCTTTCAATTCTCACCTGCACTCAATGGCTTATTTTTTTTCTTTTGCCCACCTCCCTCTCTCCCCCTCTCCCCCCCCCCTTTCTCTCTTTCTCCCCCCCCCCCCCTCTCTCTCTGTCTGTCTCGCTCTCTCTCGCTCTTGCTCTCTCACCCTCTGTCTGTATGTCTTTCTGTCTGTCTCTCTGTCTGTCTCTCTCTGTCTCTCCCTCTCCTTCCCCCTCTTCCTCTCTCTCTCTCTCTCCCCCCTCTTTCTCTCTCTCTCCTCTCCCCTCTCTCTCCTCTCTCTCTCTCTACCCCCACCCCAACATGCCCTAGCGGTCTCCCCCCTCTTCGCTCTCCATCCCCCCCGTCCTCCGGCCCTGGCCCTCCGCCTGCTCCTTCGCTCACCCCCCCCGTGTTCGCAAATCACTTCCTCCCGTGTCAGCAGGTAAATTGTTTTGTCCTCCCATTCCCGGCTTTCATTACCTTGTGTAAATTAAGCGATATGTCGTCCACTGGTGCACGCCGGAGCGCTCACCGTGCCGACGCCAAAATCATGAGATTTGGCATAATAAATGAAGACAAACTGGCAGTAGCGGAGCTCCTCTCCCTGCCGCCTCGCCTTCATTATTCGCTTAACTTGCCGGAGAAAATGACTTAACCCTGACCTGTGTATTACGCACCATATTCACTCCAGATAAAAGCCTTTTTACAGCGCACAACAATTTATATTCCGCCAAAGAGGCTGCTTTTCTCTGTCAGTTTTCCAATCTCAGCTCCTGAACACACGTCATTAAACTTGTCTTGCCTTCCTGTATTTGTCCATCAGTCCTTCTTTTTACATAAAATCTGGCAGCATTATTCTGGGGTTTGATGGCACCCACTCATTTTTTCCCCTTGGAATGTTTGATTGGAAGAAATACAGCCGTGCCCGGGCTATCTCTTCCCCTGTGTGGAATCATGCACTTGATGAAATAGTGTTCCCCCAGCAAGAATAATAAAAACAGACTTGTGCATTACAGCGGGCTCTCAATCTGCCAGCTGGAGCTGGAGCACAGCGAGAAACCCACCCTGCCTGCTGACAGATTTTTATAGTTATCCCAGCAGATAAATGGAAATGGTGCGAGCGGTGCCGGGGGAAGGCCACTCTGCGAGCACCGGGCCTGGGGTTTACAGGGCTGGACGATAGCACCGGGGGTGCTGGACACTGGCGGGTCAAGCGTGGGTCCGCCCGCCCGAGAAATGAGCTCCGGTGGCGTCATGAATCTTCCGCTCCTCCTGCTCCTTTCCAATGCACTCTTTGCTGCTGAGAGGAAAAAGGGAGAGGAGGTTAAACAGAAAATAACCATGCTGGGGAAAAACAATCTCGTGGGTGTTCTAGTTTGGGGTTGAGTTTTGGTTTTTGCTCAGGAATATGTCCTTTGTTCACGTTGTAAATGTTGTTTTTAATGGAGAAACTGCCTCCTGGGACAATACTTTTTTTTGCAAAATTGAGACACTCATCAAATAGAGGGACACATATTTCGCTGTTGGCAGGAGGCCATGGTGGCCATGGTGACGATGACATAGACTTTCCACAAGACCCCAAATTATATTCTTTATTTCCTACTCTTGTCGTTCGTGGATGGATGATGTCCTTCAATGTATAGGAGAGTGCTATACGTTGAACTTCTGCACAGTATGTCCCAATGCCACTATATTAGACTGCTCATCAAAATGTTTACACTGTGCATTCCCATGTAAACATCAATCAGTGGAAGTGTGGCACACTAACAACATATGAATGACCGTATGAATGTATGTACTTTAAAAACATCACATATTCACAAGTCTTTAAAGCACTATGTTTCATTTCATTTTCAAGCCTGAGGGACAAATGTAGTATTCACCTCCAACAGGACCAACTCAATGCACCGCAGCATTAGTTAAAGAATTAAATGAGAGCATGAAAACATTAATTACATCAAATGTTGGACATGATATAATTACAATTACATATAAGCTGGATAAGTCCACAAATGCAGCCATTGTGTCAGATAGCAGTTAAAACGCTTCAGTTACGTCATGGGTTAGGAACTTAATGACAGCAGTAACATAAGCAGCATTTTAATGGTGAAAATAAGAGGATTAGAAATACATTTTTCAACAAAAAAAAAGTGAAATGTGCAGGGCCAAAACATTTTTGCCATCTTTCAAAGTAATCAGCCATAATTGCTGCTCCAATTCTCCTCCTTTCCTCTGAAAGCTCCGACTGTCTCTGATTAATTTGCCCAACCAATTAGGCAACCTCTAGTGCTTTCAGGCCAAGCCCAGACAGCGACATCATCTTCCTCGGCTTCGTCCTGCTCCTCAAGTTTGGTTTACTGTATTTAACAATCATTCTGAAGCACAGAGAAACTTTGAGACATGGAAAAAATAAAACCCCTGTTGTGGAATAGGTTACATTTTATTAATGATTATTGACAATCTTGTTTGCACATATTAATATTACTTTCTTTGGTATAGATTCACATTTCTAGACAGGCTAACATGGTGCAGGGCAACATGCTTGAATACATGTTTCAGTCTAACATCTGTGTGCCTTTCTTGCGATTCTTAGAGATCAAATGCATTGTTTTCCCACTAGCTCGGAGCTGCTAATCCCTGATATAATGCCATACGTTTTGCCCATTAACAGGATTTTAAAAGCTGTTCAAGTACAATTTGTGAAAATGCTGCCAGATTTTGGAGCTCAAAATGTATTCCAATAGCAGCCCAGCACTAGAAATACAAGCAGCCCCTTGAAATCATAAACCAAGAATAATTGTGGTTTTAAGGGTGTGAAAACATTACCGGTAAAACCTATATTAAATATGCATTGATATTGGAGATTGTTGTCATTATATTACAAAGCTAATTTAGCTGTATTGATTTAATAACAGTCCACATCCACAAGAATGAATAACAAGACATATACAGCACTATCTTTGAACTAAAACACACTATGTGCATAATTGTATGATCTAAATTGTTGTAACCTCGTCATATTACTGCAGTGAAGTCAGTAACAGGGAGATTTCATGTTGTATCGTGTTCCTATCACACTGCCAAGTAGACTCTATAGGCCAGCTGTCTACAACGACAGGCCAATTAGATACTAAGAGGGCAGATAGAGAATTAAATAACTGAGCTTTGCCTCAGCTCTCTTCACCCCACCAAATCAAGCTGTCAAACTGGTACTTGTGGAACAGCTTGTTGTCAAACACTCAGCGTTGGAAATGAGACCATTGAAAACAATGTACGTGTGGGTCTCCGGGCGCAGGCAACAGCAAACGTACTGCTTGTTGGATATGCTTGACATCCGAGCAATGCTCCGATGCTTTATGGACTAGATTTCCTGATCAGAGGTATTGCCACCTGGGAGCAGTAGGCAGGGCCTTTGAATTCTAATGAGAGTTCTCGGAGATGTTTTGTTTGTCAGTCGATGCTGAAAGAAAAAGTGCATTAAATAAGTGATCATAGTGGCATGGATATAAATAATTTATATCAATATCAATACGTAAATATACTGTATATATATATACAATTGATAGGCACCACAAGTGGTCATTATTTCGACAAATGTGTTACTTTTTTGTAAGTCACTTTGGATAAAAGCGTCTGCCAAATGCTCTAAATGTAATGTAAATGTAAATGTAAATGTATTATTATTATTAGTATTATTATTATATGATGATGAATAACAACAACAACAACAATATGAAAAACAACAACAATAATAATAACAATAATTGTTATTGTTTTTATTACTACTATTCATATTGATATGTTAATATTATTATTAAAAAGTACTAAACATACAGTAGACCTACAGGTAAAGGGTAGAACATAGTACACAAACATACATATTACACAAACACCCCCCCGCCCCCCACATACACACACTCACACACACACCACCACCACAGCAACTCCTGCACCCGGCTCATTTTTTAACCACACAAAGTTTCACAAGGTCGTTTGGAGAGGAACGTTAACGCAACGCATGAATACAGATTTGTTTCCTTGTACTTACAAGTCACGGAGCGGTGGGTCTTTAAGCGATCATTATTACCATACAAATAGACAGATCTATTTAACAAGCCCCCTTTTTATCGTATAACACTCATTCTTTGGTGTGGGTCCCTGAAAGGCTCCGAAATGCTTCTCTCCCCCCCCCCCCCTCTCTCTCTCTCTCTCTGTTTTTTTTCTTTTTTTGGGGGGGGGGGTGTTGGGCTGGGAAATCGTCTCAGGGTTGATAAAGGCTCAGAGCATTAGACGAAGCAAGGCTGACATCTTCTTAAGAGATGATAGCAGAGCCAAATCAAATAGGATGGAGCAGTCACTCCCTTTCACAGATAGGTAGCTCATTTCTGGTGGCTGGGAGTTTGCATCCCTAGTGGCGCTCTGCTAGGGGAAGATAGCTCACTCGTACCCCCATTCATTATTTCATTCCCTGCTCCTCTTTTCACTTTGCTTGCTACTTTCTTCTTCTCCCTTTAATGAGTCGCCTGTTTTGCACAAGTGTTGATGGGGGCGGCGGCGGTGGTGGTGGGTCTCAGAATTGAGATTTTTGAGACAAAATGTTTAATCAAAGTCCTTTTTTCATTTGTCGGTAGGAGGCGAAAATCAATTATTTCTATTAGACAAAGCTGATTGCAAATTAATGGAAATGGTAGCATTTTTTTTTTCAAACAAAGGCTCTATGGTGGAACAGATAAGTGCATTTCTCACCCCTAGAGGAAGGATTGTCTATATGTGGTTTGGCTTATTATAGAGTCTGCAAACATCCTGTGTTATCTTTGCCTCCGTGCAATGGTACCCCGTTCACAGCAGCAGTAGCAGCAGCTAATATACAGTCAGTAAAACAGTACTTGTCAAGTTACGCTATGTTGAAATAATAATAATTATATAACATAATGGCGTACATGCATGTATATTTTGTCAACAGACTCAACGCTGAACTAAATACCATGCTGATTCTATCCAGAACACTTTGTTTTCTCTCTATATTTTGTAGCTACGTATTCATAGAGGGTTTCCCTTCACCAAAACATACCGGTAAGTTGTACTTCCACACACCATGGAACTAGCAAGGCATAATCAATGAAGTAGTCCTGATCACCATACGATATTTGGCCTGGCCCTTCCTGAAGAGCACTCTGCTATCATATCCTGCAAATCCCTTTGAAAATGATTTATAAAAATTAACTTCTCTAGCACATGCCTCATTGAAAAGAAGAATTACATGACAGATAAAACACACTTTATCATCAGTGAAAGACTAGACAATGTACGTGCAGAAATTGGAAAGATGGAAGAAACAATGAATATTAAGTGCCTAAGCATCCGAAGCTGCTAACTAAATTGAAACTGTATATCCTGAGGGGCAAGCTTTCGAAATTGCTAATTACTGCCTCTGAAAAGGGGCTCTGTTTCTGATATGTTTGCTTGTGAAAAGCTGACACTTAAGGAAGCAGTGGGTGAATTTTTTTTCCCCTTCTCATTTCC
Source organism: Bathygadus melanobranchus (assembly GCA_900302375.1). Lineage (NCBI taxonomy): Eukaryota > Metazoa > Chordata > Actinopteri > Gadiformes > Macrouridae > Bathygadus > Bathygadus melanobranchus. The sequence continues at coordinate 5,540 of OMKP01086534.1, read as the reverse complement.
ACACTCCTGCTCCGGTTTCTCTCCGTGGACTGCCTCCCAGGCCAGAACAATGGCAGGCCCGGGAGCCTATAGCTTCCCCACAGGCCCAGGCCAGAGGAGGCTGTGGGCTGGGTACTGAGGGAGCCACTCGGCATGCTGAAATATGGCAGCCCCAGATAAGGCGGAGGCAGCACAGAAAGGCCCCTCTCCCGTGGGCCAATGGGGAAATTTTCCGTTATTAAGAGAAAGATGAGAGATTAAATAGCTTTTGTACTCGTTTTCGCAGTTTCATTTTTTTATTATTTTGGCTTGCCTTCATCTGGGAGATGAAAGGAGTGGCGAATTACTTTTCGCTTTATTCGACCACACATAGGCGGTGAGACAATCCTTTATTACTACAAGTTGCTAGACATCATAAAACACGTAGGCTATTAGTCCACTGTTGTGGAGGTTTTGATTAAAAAAGGCATTAACACGCGTTATACAACTCAGCACACATAGAACATGGCTTATCACTATGTATTAAGAAATTAATATGTTTCTATAGGTTGATAACAAAGGCTTCCTACTTATACATTTCCTGAGGCTGAATAAGTCACCCAGGATACAGTTATCCGTGGGTACAAACACATGTTATTCATAGCTTAGTACATTTAGACTTTGGTTTGATCGCTATTATATAAAATACAGCTCTAATAGCGAGCTCTGTGACCTGTGTGTTTGTTTTGGGATAGAAATGACAGCTAAGCGGAAGTTACTTCACGTGTTGACAGCGGAACGGAAGTACGTCTATGGCTACAGCTGGGGGAAGAAAACAAAACAGTCCGAGCTGCGACTGGTGAGTTGACGCGGAACCTCACTGTGTCTCATCAATATTACATAGCCTTCCTTCACGTATACGCATATATACATATCATTGTGTTCGAATGTTTGCGTTTCGACGTTGTTAATCGATGTACGCAACCGAAATGTAGAATCCACGAAAATACGCGGTGTTGTTGCGGTCATGCTCGTGCGGTGACATCACGTGTTGTTATGTTATGTAACCGTCTGCGCTGTTCACGAGGACAGCAGGACACCCCCAGCACCCATCGTCTGCTCGCTACGTCTTTTTAACATGTGATTTTCACCCCTTTTCGCCCCGGACTGCTTTGAATGTGCAATGACTTTGTGACAATAACACACGTCCGTCAGTTGCGGTCGTCCCCCCCCCCTTCATTATGTAAGCTAATCTGCTCAGTGTGTGCTGTCGTGTTTTTCCCAGTGTGTTTTCTGTCGTTTCCCTTGCCTGTAACACATAGTGTATGCCACCCAGCTGGTAGAGAGTAGCGCAAACATTAATCAGCATGTGCGTTTGAGGGTTTCGTCGTGTCTCTGTGCCATCGTGTCGTTTTGTTATGGTGGAAGTGCCTGCGCAAAGACACAATCACAATAAACGTATGCACAACCAAGACATACACCAAGAACCCTGGGCTGCATGCTAGTAGCAACATACTAGTTAGCATGCTCACAATCATCCTCCTTTTTTCCTGAAATAGCACCAGTACATTATGGCTTCTTTGTTTCAGCGCCATGATGGATGAGCTGGTGCAGGACCTGGTGTCTGCGTTGGAGCAGACCTCGGAGCAGAACAACCTGGGCCACTTATGGAAGGAGATGGTCCTCAGCCCACTGCGGCGGCAACGCAGGCAGATACGCCGACGCAGGGACCGCAAGCGCCGCTGCAACCCCTCTCTGCACCTCCTGCAGCTCAGACGCTGCCTGAGTGAGGCCTCCGAGTCGAGCCTGGACGAGGCCACCAAAGACTGCAGGGGAAGCTCAACGCTACCCCCATCCACTGCCACCGCCACCGCCACCGCCTCCGTCTCTGCCGCTAACTACAGCGACTCTGACGACATGGTTGTGACCCACCGCTGGCACTCCTTCACCAGGGACCCGGTGCGGTCCAGGCAGCGCTCCTGGCCGGAGTCGGACTCCTTCGCCGAGAACACCCCGGGTCGGCCGCTCCGCAGGCGTCGGAAGGTGAAGCGCATGACCTCAGACGTGATGTTCAGGCTGCAGCGGACGCTGAAGGTGTCCGGCGTGGATGGGGAATCTGCGTTCGGACACAGGACGTCGTCGAAGAAGAAGCAGCAACGCCTCTCGGGAATGAAGAAGGGAGTGTCCGGAGGCTGGAGCAGGGCCAACGTAAAGCGCCAGGCGGAGGGAGTGGGCCTTCTGACCACCGAGCACTGGAAGGATGAGATCAGACTGGAGGCCAAGGAGCAGCGAGACGCGTCTGATGAGAGCATGTCTGAAGGGTAAGGTCTTAAAAGGGGCGACGGGAAAACGGTTGGCTAATAGCGACCCTAACCCTTTATTTAATATTTTATTACATTTATTCAAATTGTTACTTGGTGTACAGCGACACTTGCGTTTGTACGCATTTGTAAACGTACCAAATGCAAACAGCGTACTGCCTGTCTCGAGGCAATGTTTGCAATGTCTCCCTGCCAACGTTGAAAGCGGCTTAAAACGCGTCTGCTGAAAGCCCCTCTCACTTCAGACCCGCTGCATGGAAAGTTACAAAAGGCAGTTAAACCCATGATATAAAAGTCACGTGCATAACTAGTATCGGACAGCAGCAATTAAATAGGGTCGACATTTAGGATGATCTACGCTGCCTGTCTTCATCTAGCCAGTTAACAATGTTCAGTGTGTCGTCGACTAAACCAAAAAATGTATGGCAATCACGCCACTCGCTTTAAAGCATTGAGTTGACATTAAAAATGAATGATATAGTCCCTTTATCCCCGACTCCAGTAGTGCTGCTGATCACCAGGGAGGGATCTTTGATACTTGTGCCTCGGGGCGTCAGGCAGCTCATTATAACCTTTCCAGATATATTGTCACAAATAAATAAGCCAGGCGCCGTGCTATTGATTGGCTTTGAAATGAATTCCTCTCGCAGGCTAGGTTAATTAAAGTTGCGCCTGTCCCCGAATCCCAAAATGGTGTCTCCCATGTGTGCATTTGATTAATCAAATATACCTACTACTGGGACTGTCGGCAGCAGGTGACAGTGCAATACTGTGGAGTGCAAAGACTATCGCCGAGGACTGCGGACTCAAACCGTTGACGTGCCTGACGTTCTTGCATGTGTAGTAGTACTAGGACACACGAAGAGATACAGAATAGAGATGTAGATAACCCTAGGGTTATGTTAGCATTATGGGTAACCCTAACCCTAACCCACTGGGTACTTCCACCGGCGCCCCTTTAAGAAGACACACACGGGTCGCCCACAGAAGGCCTTACCTCTTCTGGCTTAGTTTGTGCCGACCTCCTTGGCCCCTCAACGGTGCTTGTTTTCTTACTTTATGGAAAAATCAATAGACGTTCTGACAGAAAACAGCTCCAGAGAAGAAATAAATGGGAACGCCGTGGCACGCTGTCAATCATCTCTCACTTCCCGCACAATGCCATCGCTGGTGATTGCTGCTCAGTAGACTGCCACACGGTACCGAAGGCTGCACACTCCCGCCTAATGGTTAAGCCCTCGTCCAGCCATAGGATATGGAGAATTGGTGGGTGGGGGGTGGGGTTGAGTGAGGAGAAGTTGACAGTGGTACAACAGCAACACAGACACTCCAAGAGCGCATGGCCCATTTGAAGTCGGGCTCGGTGGCTGTTGCTGAAAATGCCTCTTAACCACCCCGGATCTCCATTCATCCCATTAACCTTTTTGTATGATGCGTCTGGTCTTTTAAAAAACGTCCCCTTGCCTCAAGGTCACTTCTCATATGTGCACATTGGGCGGTTTTATTTTTTTTTCTTTAGCCACCCAAGTGGATGGCGAGCAGATGCTGGCCGCTCCAGCTGGCCTCCACATCCTTGATTAGACTTGCCCCGGCCGGCTGGCAGATAGTCCACCTGGCACACAGGATGGCCCGGGCAAAGCAGGCCTCACCTGTGGGGTAGACATCCTCCCCGGCTCAGCCTCAGCCTCAGCCTCAGCCTCCAGCTGTGTGCCGTTACCGGTGACGCTGCCCTCGCAATCCCCGACACCGAGGAAAAACAAAAACAAAGGCTTTGTGTGTGATTTGCGCTCACGCCCGGCCTCAATGCTTTGTAATTTCTATTTTGAAAAAAAAACTATCAGGACTTTTTGGTAAAGCTGTGCACCATTTGCTGAAGTTCATTTTCATAAATCTCTGAGACTAATCCAATTACTGGAGCTCGGGGAGGGTGGGATAACCTTATAATCAGACACCCATGGAAGAGGGCATGGATTTGAGTTGGGGCGGCTTGTTTGAAGAGCCCACAGATCCATTGTTATCAGCACTTTGCTCCCCCCGCCATCGCAGGCCTTTTTTATTCCTCTGCAGAATGAGCCCAGGCTCAATAAATGGCGGCAGGCCCATAATCTCTGTGCAAACTGGTCTGCCTCTCCCAGGAGCTGGGGATTATATCCTAATGATTAGTGCTCATCTGGATACTGTGTTTTGCTTCACCTCGCTGCCTTGTATAGAAACAATGCTGCCTCGTGGAGAATTGATTGGTTCTGCCCCTTAAAAATACGGGGACTGCAGTCTGGAATCTAGTTTCTTGCCCTTGTCTTTGAGTCACCATGGACATCTGGCATATTAACTAATTAAGACGTAATAGAGATAGGTTGCCTTATTTTTCTCCGACGGGTGAACGCACGGTTGTTTTGAAGGGCTTGTGGCTTACTTGTGGATAAGCTGTAAACACACATTTGAAAGGATACCTTGGTGGGGAAGTACCACAGCCAAACAACAGCATTGTTCGCCCGCTACTCTTGACAAAGGTCAGTCTTGAGGGGAGAGAAGAGGTGTTTCTTTTTGGTTTCGCGAAAAATGGTCCGCCTCAATTATTCATGGCATTAATTAGGGAGTACTTAATGGAAACGGTCTCTGGGTGGCTTCCAGCGACATCACATTACACCCTTAATACAGATAAATACTTAATGGGTGCCTCTAATTAATTGTTTATACCTGTGATTCCTTTTCAAACTTCAGGTTAAATCACCCCCTGTAAGAAAAAAAACAAAACAAAGCAGCACGAAACAAAGCACAACACAAACAGATTACTCAATAAACGCCAACAAAAGCAAAGTGAGCAACTGAAGGGTTTGACATGTATTACTAATCACAGTGCCTTCATGCCATGCCTGCTGTGGTGAGCGGTTAGCTTCTATCGCCATGGCACCGCCTACACGCTCAAGTGGTTGAGTGATGGAAGGGACAGTTTGGGAAATGTAGCTGAAAGCCAAAGGCGTCCATTTGTGCTTGGTATAGATTTTGCTGGTTTTTGCCCTCTACGGTTGGAGCGCAGGGAGCTGTGTGAGCAGCAGATGCAGGGGCTGAGCGTCCAGAGGTTTGGGGGACAGCTGAGCGGAGGCCTGGGGAATCAGTCTGGAGCAGGGGGCTGTTTGTGCTGAAGGGGTTGTCCAGGACTACTTATTACATCTTCCATATTCCCCAGAGAGGCCTGGTCCCTCACACATCTGCCTGTGCAGTATGTGAGGGGGGATGATTCAGGAACCATCTGGCTGGCAA
>OMKP01086527.1:0-10549 GCA_900302375.1 Bathygadus melanobranchus | reverse complement strand
GCTGTCTACAACATCCACAGGATCCAGCCCCATCTCACACGAGAAGCAACACAGATCTTGGTCCAAGCCCTTGTCATCTCCCGCCTCGACTACTGTAACTTGCTCCTGGCTGGACCCCCAGCCTCCGCAATCAGACCTCTGCAGCGTATCCAGAACGCTGCAGCACGCCTAGTATTCAACCTACCAAAGTTCTCCCATGTGACCCCTCTCTTCCGTGACCTCCACTGGCTCCCTGTAACTGCTCGCATCAAGTTCAAGACTTTGGTGCTGGCCTACAAGGCTGTCAGTGGAACTGCCCCCCACCGCCTCTTTGTAGGATCTTGTACACTGGTATGTCCTGGCACTTGAAATATAACTTAGCTTGTGTAGCATCTTATCCTGGCTACATGCTGTTGTACAGTAAGGAGACAACCTAGCAACTGTAAGCTTGTAAACTTGTTCTATTGACCTGGCAACCAGGAATGCTTGTAACTTGTTCTATTCTAATTGCACTCTACCTTCAGCGATATATTGTTGTCTCCCTCTTTTGACAAATGTGTTACTTTTTTGTAAGTCGCTTTGGATAAAAGCGTCTAACCCTGCCAAATGCTCTAAATGTAAATGTACCTGTGTGTACTTGTGTAACTGTGTGTACCTGTGTGTACCTGTGTACTACTGTGTACTACTGTGTGTACCTGTGTGTGTGTGTGTGTCTCTGGCCCCCTGCTGGCCAGCCGGCTCAGGATGTTCCTCTCTGACATCTGTAGTCGCACGGCGACCGGCGGTATCCTGGCGATGGTTGCCGGGAGACGGGTGACATCTGCCTTCATGTCACTCAGCAGCTCCTCCAGCTGCTTAAGCACTGAGAGAGAGAGGGGAAATACATGTTAAACCATGCTCTCGCCCACTGCGGCTGTGTAGCGGTGGCAGGGGGCGTGGCTTACCTTTGTGCAGGACAGCATTAGCTGGCTTGTTTCCAGACATGGACTCCTTGCTGAGGTGCTGGTGGGACTCGGCCAGACACTCCACCTCGCTGAAGCGGGTGTTCAGGGCCATGGAGGGGTGAGACGGGTCCTCAGACATGTTCAGGTACGCTGCCCGTCGAAGCTGCTCCTCAATTACTAGAGCCTGCTCCAACAACTGAGGAGAGACAGTCAGTAAGACACTTTACTGGGGGAGAGAGACAGAGAGGGAGATGGGGGGGGAGACAGAGAAACAGCAGCAGGATTCCGCAAGACAGTGAAGGTGTTAAACTGACCAACTAAGTCCCTGTGTTTAAGGAGTCTTCAGGGTTACAGTTACCACAGTAAGTCCATGTCCCCTCCAGAGGGTAACAGTTTACAGTGAATTCATGTCATGACATCATCAACAGGATGTCAGTGTTTCACACCTTGAAGCGCCGGGCCAGGAACTTGTTCTTGATTTCCAGGAAGTTTCCTCGGTTGATCTCCCCCTTGAAGGGCTCGTTGAGAATAGCATAGCGAACATCGTTCTGGATGTCCTGCCAGCGGGCGTAGCCGTGTCTGGAGGGGGAGGAGTCACGGAAACCACACAGACACACGCCTGGACATGCTGTTCAGCCTGACGGCTTAATCACTTGATGTGTAAACTGACTCGTTGGTGTTATTTCTACTACTCTGCAGGGTTAGGGGTTCTACTTCCTGTGTAGCTCAGTAGGTAGAGCAAGGCACTAACACTGCGGGGTTAGGGGTTCTACTCCCTGTGTAGCTCAGTAGGTAGAGCAAGGCACTAACACTGCAGGGTTAGGGGTTCTATTCCCTGGTAGGTAAAGGATACTGTATGATGCCGGCTAGCAGCCAGTAGTCATGACGACGGTGCCAGATCTCATTGGTCTTCTTGGTAACCGTGGCAGCACGCTCCTCGTTCTGCCACAAGGAGTGGAGCTCTGGAGAGAGAGTCAACTTGGGCTTAGACACACAGTGTGTGAGAGAGAGAGTGTATGAAAGTGTGTGGAAGTGTGTGCGAGTGGTGACTTTATGTAGAAATGTGTGTACCTGTGAATCCACCATCTGCAATGTTGAACATGAACCTGCTCTTGGCTTTCTTCTTCTCCTCAGAGATCACAGAGACCACACCCCCTGTAGCCCCGCCCACTGTGGCTCCGCCTTCCTTACTGCTGTCTCCATTCTGAAGTTTGGGTCCCTCCTCCACCTTCACCACCTCCTCCACTTCCTCCACCTCCTTCTCATCTGAGGAGAGACAGACTGTTAAATGGTAAATGGACTGCATTTATATAGCGCTTTTATCCAAAGCGCTTTACATTTGCCTCACATTCACACACCAACGGCGGTGTCAACCATGCAAGGTAACTACCAGCTCGTCGGGAGCAGTTAGGGTTAGGTGTCTTGCTCAGGGACACCTCGACAATTAGCTAGGCGGAGCCGGGGATCAAACCAGCGATCTTCCGGTTGCCAGACAACCGCTCTACCCCCTGATCTACTGTCGCCCTCTGTTAACTTGACACACACACACCTTTCTTGTCTTCTGCTGCAGGAGTCGTGTCCATCTTCTGTGGCTCCTCCTCTTTCTTGACTTCTGCAGAGGGATGAAGCTGTCGTTAATAATGTTGATGTTTATCAGTGTTAACAATTCATCCATGAACTACAATGTTCCCTAACGACAGCCCTAGCAACGATCATACTAAATTATAAAATAATAATTAGTGCGAACCCTGAACGATAATCACATGGCGACATTAATGCAACAGAAAGAGCTTGCTCACCTTTGACCTCTGGGTCATCAGCCTTGACCTCTGACCCCTCCTCTACCTTGGCTTCTGCAGGAGACTTGTCCTTCTCTCCCACCCCCACCATCTTTGCAGAGTTCTTCTCCTCGTCCTCCTCGTCTTCCTCCTCCGCCTCTTTCTTCTCCTCTACCTCTCCATTGACCTTGTCCGTCTCCATGGGCTCCTCTCCGTTCTTCTTCACCTCCTCCTTCACCTCCTGGGACTCGGGCGGAGGAGTCTTCTCCTCCTCGTCAGGGATGGAGATGACCTGGAGATTGAGAACACAAACACACAAATGATGGATGGAGGGTCCTACCGTAGTGCTAACGAGCATACCACTTACATACCACACACCCAAAACTAAAGTTGTTGAGTTGCTTTGGTGTTCAACTGAGATGTTTACCTCGTCTGTTTTGCTCGTCTCCTTCACCTCCTTCTCTCCCTCCTTCACCACTTCATCCGATTTGGAGTCGTCGACTAGAAAAAAATTAAATCAGAGCAGATTATATACACACCTTTACATATATCTCCAGATGCAGAGATATACGTATATATATATATATATATATATATATATATATATATCTCTACCTGCACCAGGTGTGCGTGTGTACCTGTAGCAGAGATATATATCTATATATATATATCTCTCTACCTGCACCAGGTATGCGTGTGTACCTGTAGCAGGCGTGTTAGGCTGTGTGTCAGCAGGGGTCCCGGTGGACGGGGTCTTCCCTGGGGAGTCTGGCAGGGAGGCAGCAGCAGCTCTCTTGTTCTCCTCCAGCTCAGCCATCCAGGGCATGGACCACTGACCGTTGACGTGCTCAAACTCCTGGACCTGAAGCACAGCCAGGGGTCAGCAGGGACTCTCCACACACCTAGCAGTCTAGTAGCCTTCGCATCTAATTCATCTCTCTTTAATTCTCCTCTACCTTCTGCTGTGACACATTTTTCATTGTGGAATTGTGGGTAATGTAACTCAGATTATATCTTATTTTTCTAAATGTTTTATCGCCTTGCTGTTAATAAAGTTTTCTGGAGACCGGACTGTGGAGGAGGACTTACCTTCTTGCGGATCAGAGACATGACACCGATGCGGGTGAGGACGTGTTGCCGTGACAACCCTTCCCGAGGGACACCGTCAGCGAAGGTCTCTGCCCCGTCGGCTCCCGGCTCACACAGATGCCTCATGAACAGAGAGACGTACGCCCTGCAGGGAGAGACAAGCTGATGTCCTACTAGCTTGTCCTGAGCACGGGGACGGTGCTCATCGATAGCATTGCTCTAAACCCACCACACTTAGCCTTGTTGGCTCATTTTAATCTCATTCTAATCCATTTTCTTAATATGCAATTAGTTTGATCTGGTGTCTCTACATTAAACTGGTTTGATCTGGTGTCTCTATGTTAAACTGGTTTGATCTGGTGACTACATTAAACTGGTTTTATTTGGTGACTACATTAAACTGGTTTGATCTGATGTCTCTACATTAAACTGGTTTGATTTGGTGACTACATTAAACTGGTTTGATCTGGTGTCTCTACATTAAACTGGTTTGATGTGGTTTCTCTGGTCCTTACTTGAACTCCTTCTCAGACTTGCCCCTCAGGTCTCTGACCAGCCACTGGGTGGTGAAGGCGTCCTGGGGAGGCATGCCATAGCGCATCACAGCGTTCAGGAAGGCCTTCCTCTGGCGCGAGTTGAAACCCAAAACCTGGTGGAGGTGACAAATGTCAGGAGGTCTGCTGAACACCTAGCTAGCTAACCCTTTTACATTACAATACCTAGCTAGCACACACCTAGCTAGGTGGCACAGCTAGTGTGGCACACACTTTGCTAGCCAGCCAGCTAGCGCACACAACCACCACATTGCACAAGCTAGTATTTTACTACTAATTAATAATTTAGCAGGTCCACATTTAAAGAGACATGGTGAATTATTTGTAATTGTTAGTAACCCAAACACAACAAAACAATATCAACATGTGACTATAACAGCAGGAGGACCAAGACCAGGCAGCTCACCTCGATGTTGCCTCCCACCCTGGCCAGCAGGGGGGGCAGTGGTTTGTCTTTATCACCCCTCAGGCCCTTCCTGTTCGGCCTGCGGGAGTTGGCTACACACACACACACACTCATTACTACTGTGTACTAGTGCTGCAGGACTCCTTCTTACCTTCTGTAACAGTAATATTTTACATATTTTCATTATAATACTGTACATATTATTATTATTATTATTATAAGACTTATAGTATAATAGTAATAATATTAGTACTGTGTATATTATTATAATACTTATAGTATAATAGTAATAATATTAGTACTGTGTACTATTACCTTCTGTTCTCTCATCAAAGTCCTCGTCTCCCTCCTCCGATGCCACTGAGTAATCTGATTGGCCATCCGACTGGTCATCCTGCCAATCAGCTGTGAGCAGGAAATAAAAGCAGTGTTTATGAAAGACATTTATATAGTCTTCATCTAATGTACCTACCTCCTAATAACCAGGAACCTATCATTAAAGATAATAGGCCTACTGTATATAATATTCAAGATCATAACTAGGGTCATACCAGCCTGGGTGTTGAACAGACTAAATATTAATAAGAATCATTCATTAATGAAGTAATTCATTAATAATGATGACGACGATTGTTAACAAGTGTGTATGCAAATGCTAGGATGCAAAAATCTCTGGGTTGTTGGTGTGTGGGCGTGTCTCTGGGTTGTTGGTTTGTGGGTGTGTCTCTGGGGTCTTTGTTGTGTGGGCGTGTCTATGGGGTCTTGGTGTGTGTGGGCGTGTCTCTGGGTTCTTGGTGTGTGTGGGTGTGTCTCTGGGTTGTTGGTTTGTGGGCGTGTCTCTGGGTTCTTGGTGTGTGTGGGCGTGTCTCTGGGTTTGTGCCCACCTCGGTCCTCCTGGGAGCCGTCGTTGTAGTTGACCTGCTTGCGGATGCGTTTGCCCTTCCCCAGGTTCCGAGCCAGGTCCTCCTGCTGCTGCTCGTAGTGGTGGCGGAGCAGCTTCTCCCAGTAGTCCGGGTCCACGCTCTCCTCCTGCTTGATGATCTCCCGCTGCACCTCCTCCTCCTGCAGCCGGTTGGAGAACAAGGTTAGGGTTAGGGTTAGAGAGAGGGGGAGAGAGACGACCTGCACCCAACACACACACCAGCCTCTAAACATTTACTACTGCATTATTATTTTTATCAAATAATTTCCATTATTTTATCCAACGATACTTTGATAAGTGAATCCATGTTTTTAAGCAGCAGATAGGAGTTAGGAGGCGTCTTGCTCTAGGAGGCCTACAGGTAGACATGGAACACCCTGGCCACTAGACCATCCTGCTCTCTAAACACACAGGATCTCCTCCAGCTGCGCCTTACCGCCTCCTCCTCGTCTTTGACGACGTACTGCGCCACCTTGAAGGAGCTCAGGTACTCGTTCATGCTCTGGATGTCCGTGTCCTCTGTGGCACTCTGGTTCCGGTCCAGTAGCCGGTCGATGGCCTTGTCGTCATAGTGGATCACACTACTGTCCTCTTCCTTGCTCTCCCCGCCTACACACACAAGTAACATGCTGTGACCCACCTGTAGTGGTACTGTTGGACCCAGAACCCAGCTAAAATGTTGAACTAAACATCCAGTAGGCCTTTATGGTTTACAGTGTTATTGTGTCGTCAGGTCCTGAAGATCTCCACTTAAAATTCCCCATAATTATCGTGACAATACTGTTTTCCTGAAGATGAGTAGTGTGTGTGTGTGTGTTGGCAGCGGTCTCTGGCTGGACCCTCACCCTGCAAGGCCAACTCGTCTTTGAACAGCTCCTCTGTGCCAAACTTGAGGATGTCATCCAGCTCCTGCTTGGACATGGAACCGGTCTTGGAGCCCAGCCCCGGACGCACCACCAGGTGGGTCAGCATCATCTTCTTCTTCGCTACCTGGACACACAGGGAGAGAGCGGTGTGGGACACAGGGAGAAAGAGAAAGAGAAAGGTGGGTCCGGTGTACCAGCAGCAGTGGTCGTGGTGGTTACCTGAGTGATCCTCTCCTCCACGGAGGCCTTGGTGACGAAGCGGTAGATCATAACCTTCTTGTTCTGACCGATACGGTGAGCTCTGCTGAACGCCTGCACACACACAGGACGGGGTTAAAGGTCAGGTGTACAGGATGGATGGATTGCATTTATATAGCGCTTTTATTTTTATATAAGTGCTTTACATTGCTTCATATTCACCCATTCATACATCGACGGCGGTGTCAACCATGCAAGGTAACAACCAGCTCGTCGGGAGCAGTTAGGGTTAGGTGTCTTGCTCAGGGACACCTTGACAATTAGCTAGGTGGAGCTGGGGATCGAACCAGCAACCTTCTGGTTGCCAGACAACCGCTCTACCCACTGAGCTAGTGCCACCCCAGGACGGGGTTAAAGGTCAGGTGTACAGGTGTTCAATAAAAGGGGAGGTGTTTGGGAGAAGTGCTTTGTACACATGTATCACCCGTTTCTGCTAAATCTAAATAGTGGATGGAGCTCATGGTATCAGCACCCAGTGCATCTCAGACCGCAGCACACTGCTTCACATATGAAGCAGTGTGCCAAGTCCACCACTGGCCTTCAAGAGGCCAGCGTTAAGGAAAGGGCTGAAGATAAGTGACGGTTGCCCTTCAAGGTAAGGGGTGAGGTTTAAGGTCAGGGTACCTGGATGTCATTGTGGGGGTTCCAGTCAGAGTCGTAAATCACCACGGTGTCGGCCGTCGCCAGGTTGATACCCAGGCCTCCTGCTCTGGTGGATAACAGGAAGGCAAACTGGGGAGCTCCCGGAGCTGGGAGAGGTGGGGAGAGAGAGAGAGACAGAGTGTGGGGGTCAACAATGGCCACAAGAAGCACCAGTATCCTCTGTAACGGCTGCCTCAGTTTAGTATGCAAGGGTTTACTTCTGCTTCATGTTGTCATTGTGTGTCCTCACCATTGAAGCGATCGATGGCTTCCTGTCTCATTCCTCCAGTGATTCCTCCGTCGATCCTCTCGTACTTGTAGCCCTCGTTCTCCAGAAAGTCCTCCAACAGGTCCAACATCTTGGTCATCTGGAACACACACACACAAACAACACACTAGTCAAACTAGACTAGGACACACCGCACCAGGGACAACACCGGGACGCTCCCCACCAGAGACTAGACCGGGACGCTGCCCACCAGAGGCTAGACCTAGATCAGGTTGACCTCTGACCTGGGAGAAGATGAGGACTCTGTGTCCGTTTTCTTTCAGTTTCCTCATCATCTTCTGTAGCAGCGTTAGTTTCCCAGCAGCCTTTGTGAGAGAGCCGCCGTCGTACATCCCATTGGGCAACTTTGGAGCTTCCTGTTGGGATGGACAAATTAGAACATCAGGATTTAAAACAGTTCATGAGAAGAGGGCCGTACCCTTCATTCTCCTGTCTAATGGTTTCTCCTCTTCACTCTTAATGAGACAAGGGTCGTACCATTGCGGCTACTGGGAAGAGGTAGGGGTGGTTGCAGCATTTCTTGAGGTCCATGACCACGTTGAGGAGGGACACCTGGTTCCCCCCCCCTCTGGTGTTCAGAGCGTCGAAGTTCCTCGTCAGGATGAACTTGTAGTACTTCCTGGGGTCAGAGGTGAGGAACATGGTCACAGTCTGACATCTGTATATGAAACCTGTGGTCTAATAGTCTACATAGTGAACCCTGTGGTCTAGTAGTCTACATAGTGAACCCTGTGGTCTAGTAGTCTACATAATGAACCCTGTGGTCTAGTAGTCTACATAGTCTTCATGGATAGTCAACCCTCTAAATAGAGAGCTAGGTTAGGGTATAATCTCCTAACCAGAGGCGGGGTGGGTTGAGTTAGATAAAGTTAGGGTTCGTACCAACTTCTACTAACCACAGGTTAGGTACAGACTTCACGATCGCTAGGTTAAGGTTGTGTGAAGGTAGGTTCAGAGTAACATTAGCCACTGACTTCTGCATGGGGCTGAGCTCCACTCTGACGATGAGCTCTGTCTTGGAGGGCATGTGTTTGAAGACGTCAGCCTTCAGTCTCCTCAGCATGTGGGGGCCCAGCATGTCGTGGAGCTTCTTGATCTGGTCCTCCTTGGCGATGTCTGCAAACTCCTCCAGGAACCCCTCCAGATTACTGAGAGACACAGAGATATGGGTTGTGAGAAAATAGTGCTTTAGTGACATCATTTTAAACATTATTGAACAAGCAGAGACATACAAAGAGGTGTAGAGGGAGAGTAGGCAGAGGAGGAGTGTAAAGAGTGGTGAGGAGAGAGGAGGAGGTACCTGAATCTCTCTGGAGGTGAAAGAGCGAGAGGGGAGAGAGGGATATAAAGAAGGAGTTAGAGAAGAGAGAGAGGAAAGGAGAGGAGGAGATAGGAGGGGGTACCTGAATCTCTCTGGCGTGAGGAAGTTGAGGAGGTGAAACAGCTCCTCTAGGTTATTCTGGAGAGGAGTGCCAGTGAGGAGCAGCTTGTGTTGCAGGGGGTAGTTATTCAGAATACGGAAAAACTAGGGGAGAGAGAGACAGAGGTTAAGGTTCATTCAGTTACGGAAAAAACAAGTCCAATAGTCTTTTTGCTTAGGAAGGTTCCTAACCGAGTGAAATGACCCAGAAGTATCTAAGTGGCAGCCATGATAAGAGCTGGTCCAATTCTCTAAATGCTAAGGAAAGGTGCTTCAATGCTTCCTTTCTTATCTCCTCATAGGGTACACTGGGCCATCCTTTACTAAAGGAAGGAGATAATGCCGTCCCACAATTTCTTGTGGCAGCAACATTTCAAGCGACATACCGATCATCATGTAACCAAAGGATCATCATGTAAACAAGCGGTCATCATGTAAACAAATGATCATCCTGTAAACAAGCGATCATCCTGTAAACAAGCGATCATCCTGTAAACAAGCGATCATCATGTAAACAATAACACTGATGAGGATTTATGCTGATGATAGGGGCAGACAGGAGTGTCAGCAACATTGTTCATTCTTTAGTGACTGGTATATCCTATATAGCCTAAATTCATTTTTTGTTTCAATTCCAACCTTAGTAATTATATAAATTAATATTTTTCATGTTTATATAGCCTGTATGAAACAACACAGTAAGAACACACAGGGTCAAGTATCTAAGATGTCGTCCGTCTTCAGAACATTGTAGTGTCACCACGGCAGACACTCGTCCATAACAACCACCTCACATAGTTACGTATCCTAACCCTCGTCCAGAACAACCACCTCACATAGTTACGTATCCTAACCCTCGTCCATAACAACCACCTCACATAGTTACGTATCCTAACCCTCGTCCATAACAACCACCTCACATAGTTACGTATCCTAACCCTGGTCCATAACAACCACCTAACATAGTTACGTATCCTAACCCTGGTCCATAACAACCACCTCACATAGTTACGTATCCTAACCCTGGTCCATAACAACCACCTCACATAGTTACGTATCCTAACCCTGGTCCATAACAACCACCTCACATAGTTACGTATCCTAACCCTGGTCCATAACAACCACCTCACATAGTTACGTATCCTAACCCTGGTCCATAACAACCACCTCACATAGTTACGTATCCTAACCCTGAAGTACAGGACAGAGCCGTACGAAGAGGCCAAGGTTCACGCAGACATTCACATCTGTCCAGGTGACCTACGGACACTCCACTTGTACGTGTGTGGTACCTTGGACTGGTTGTTCTTCAGCCTGTGGGCCTCGTCCACCACCAGACAGGCCCAGTCTATGGAGCCCAGCACCGCTGTGTCGATGGTGATCAGCTCATAGGAGGTCAGGA
>OMKP01086522.1:0-30257 GCA_900302375.1 Bathygadus melanobranchus | reverse complement strand
ACACTGCAGTGGTACACACATCTATAACTATGAATTGTTCTCCAGTGATGGTTTGTGTTAATTTGTGTTTGCTAAATAAACATAGAGACAGGATTTGACATTGCACGTTGAGCAACAGGAAGTGACTAAAGCGCTTCTCCTCCCCGCCCTCTCTATGCTGCCGTGTTACCTAAGCAGTGACCGGCCCTGGGCTCAAACCCCTGCGGACAGCCGGCGGAGGCTTATAAACATAAGCAGCATTGCTGACTTTTTCTCCCCACTGGCCGTGGCCTTCTAGCAGTAATAATTGTGTATAAAGGGGGCGCTGTTCTCCACTGGCCGTGGCCTTCTTGCAGTAACAATTGTGTATAAAGGGGGCGCTGTTCTCCACTGGCCGTGGCCTTCTTGCAGTAATAATTGTGTATAAAGGGGTGGTCCACCTAAAGTCAAGGGTTGGAACCACTGCCCCAACTGATACCTACTCATTAATTAAACCTGAAGCTGAATTCACTGTTAATCGCTTTGAATAAAAGCATCTGCTGAAAAATGTTAGTTAATTACATTTACAATGTCCATTCATCACCCTGGTGACTCATCTTCAGGGGACAAAAGTCCTGTATTGTCTTGGAGATGCTCTGGAGAGCAGCAGTAGTCTTACCCAAACAGCGTCTGTTCCTGAGATGGTACCCAGGCTCACAGGCACAACGGTAGCTACCGATGGTGTTCAGGCAGTGTTGATTGCACGGATTGGACTCCTGACACTCGTTCACATCTGAACAAACAATACGCCAAGGCACTTTGGATTATAACGGTATTCCAGCACACGCGTTTCAATGAAAACACTTATGTGTTCATTTAGCATTTGACACCATGAATGAAGGAATAGAACTCTGAGGTACCTGTACAACTCAGGCCATCTGCCGTTCTCCTGAAGCCCCGCCCACAGCGCATGACACATCGATATGAGCCAATGGTGTTCTCACAGTCCTGGCCGTCATGGCACATGTGCCCGCCCAGGGAGCACTCATCAATATCTGAGGAGGTGGAAGACAGCAGGGTGAGTTTGATAAATAAAGTCATAAACTTGTAACTAAGACGTAATAGATATATTTATAACAATGTTGATCTATTTATGTATATTTATTAACACATAATCTCTAACCTTCCTTTCCTTTCTAAAATACTGGAAAGAATTGTAGCTTCCCAAATCATCAACCACCTGATGACGAACAACTTACTTGAACCCTTACAGTCTGGGTTTAGAGAGTGTAACTGTGATTAAGGGCTATATGTGATTAAGGGTGTGTGTGTGTGTGTGTGTGTGTGTGTGTGTGTGTGTGTGCATGCGTGCGTGCGTGTGTGCGTGTGTACCCTGACAGGTCCTTCCGTCTGCTGAGATGGTGAGTCCCTGTGGACAGGAGCAGTAGTAGGTGCCCACGGCGTTGTGGCAGGTGTGAGAACAAGGGTTCCCCACCTCACACTCGTTCTCATCTGGGACACAACGACAACAACATCGGCGTCACCGGCGACACTACCAGAGCCGAGGCACGTGAAGCTGAATAACGGAGATTTGTGAAATATGAAAAATATCAAAGTATAAAACGTGGACAACATACCAGCGCAGTACGGCCCGGCTGAATCCAAAATGAAACCCTGAGGACACTGGTTGCTTCGATCGCCTGGACGCAACATGAACATAAATGGTTGTTAAGAGACATCAAACAAATGCATGGGAAACCAGTGGCAACGTCAACGACACGACTCGGTCCCACGGCAACGGAGGAGGAGCAGGAGATACGGTCACCCAATCGACGTTGAACATCTCATGTGTCATGTGCGCGCTTTTGTGACTTTTCGTGAGCTTAGGTTTCCTTGGAAATGAACACGAACTCACGACGCGGTGTACATATATAAACGTACACATAGATGTGGCCGATTCCAGATCGCAGCCCTGCAGGCCGTATGATTTCAAATGAAATACCCTGTTTTCACACCGCTACTAAGAACGCCATAAAGGGCATATAAACTCACCCTTGGCTATAGCGGCATGGATGTGGTACTCCAGCATCTCCTCCAGGGGGTGATAGTGAGCCTTAATGCCAGAGGCATGCAGGGTCTCCACCAGGTAGGGCATCTTGCCCCTGGCCACGTCGTAGGTGATGGTGTGGTTCCAGGAGTAGGGCACGCTCTCCCGGTCGATGCTGAACATGCGCGTGGACAGAGCATACACCTGGCCCGGCCCTGTCTGGATGTAATCCTCTGTGTAGTCCTGAGCAAACGCAATGTTTTTTTTAATTCATTATATTCGAGTGGACTTAGATTCAGTACATGTATATATATATTCAATACATATATAATAAAGTTAGTTAGCTTTTTGTGTGATTTCTGCGTCACTGTAATTTAATTGACTATTCCACAATGTTTTGTAGTAAATGCAGTAAAAACTCTTATTTTGAATTCCAGTACCTTGATGATGATGTCAACCTGCGTGGGCAGCTGTAGGATGTGTCCATTCACCACAATGTCCAATAGCAGCACTCCGTCAGAGTCCAGCCCCCTGGCGATGTGGGTCATCCTCAGGATCTCACCTGGTCAACATCCAATCACAGTCAGAGCCTTATACGGACGCTTCAATGCTGCCTGTCTGTCAGCAGGTCAGTCTCACCTGTAGCAAACTCCACCTGCGTCTCCCGCCGAAAGACCCCTCCCGTTAGCGTGAAGCCGTTGACCGCCTCCCCGACTTCCTGTGCCGTGGTCCAGTATATGGGGTTCAGGATGGAGATCAGCTTCCTCATGGCTGGGCCTGGGGGGGTGGGGGTCAAAGGTCAGACGGAAGGTACTTTTTGGTTTATTATTGAGTCTAATTGAATTTATGAGACGTAAAGCTTCAATTGATGACCTTTTGATGGAGAAAAATATTTTTTGGAAAGGTGTGGAATAAAAGTATCACATTTCCATAATGAATGTTTTTGTTTATCCGCTTCTAACAAGGCTTGTGAGCCAATGAAACCAGACGTTGGCGTCACATGGTATCTCTGTGTCGTCAGCGATCAAGAAGGGGGGACACACAGAGTCTGAATGTTGTCAATGTTAGACAAGTTATCAACTTTAAAGTGACAGTGAACCAAAAATGGTGTTTTTCTGTTTTTAAACGTGTTAGTATGTGTTACTATGATCTTATGCCATTTTGCCAACTCACAGCACTAGCTGAGTACTAGTGACCGGGGGTTTAGAGACACAGAACGAGACTGTGGACAGTTGGTACGGTAACTGACCCAAGGTCCTCGGCACATTGGTGATAGTGGCTTTAATGACTCGGCCTCCTGATTGGCTGTCAGAGACGGTGGCGTTGAGGATGGCGATGCCGAACTCGATGTCGTTGATGTTGCCGATGATGCTGCCGCGTGCCTTCTGGGGGCCGCCTGGCCGGGGCGGCGAGGGAATCATTGACGTTTAATGTTACAGACAGAGAACCAATACACTTCAACACACACACGCACACACACGCACACACACACACACACACAGACACACACTATACAGTACAGACATACCTGGGCATGCTTGAGTACGACACCGGGACAGCTGGGAGAGGTCCCCGGGACAGGGCCGCCCCCCGTTGCCTGGAGACGGGCTGTTACACAGTCGGACCCGCGTTCTCTCCCCGCCCCCGCAGGAAGCAGAGCAGTCCCCCCACGGCTGCCACATCCCCCAGTTACCGTCCACTACAAGAGACCACATTAAAACATTACAAATATTCACATTCATTAAGGCTTTAAACAGAGTTCAACTGGCAATGTACACGTAAATACTCTTCATCTTTTGATTTCTCTCTCTGCCTCTCTTTGCGTGTGTCACACGCACACTCGACACACTGTAAGCACACTAGCCTGGGCAGTGGTCCGTGCTGCATCTCTGTATCTGCGTGTCCGCCCCTGTGCATGCTCTGCCCCCATTGGCCGGCCTGGGGTTGTCACATGTCCTGTAGCGTCGTGTCTGACCCCCGTTACACGTCCTGCTGCAGCTGCCCCAGCTGCTCCAGGGAGCCCAGTTGCCACTGACTGGTGGAGGAGAAGGACGCACTGTTTAACTGATCAACCTCATTGACATTTTTGTACATGCAAGTATATATTTTTAGGTTATATATATAACATATGTAATTATTTTTATAGCGACTCTATGGCTGTGGAGAATTGTGTTCCCCAAAATGGATGAGTAATTGTGATAAATAATCGTGATCACAATATTGTGCAAAATAATCGTGATCGGTTGAACTTTTCAAACTACAAACACACAACTGAGGAGGGATTTCCTCAAAACCTTCTTCTCAAAACACAGTACAGTTGAAGAGAAATCAAACGAGCAGGAAGCAGTGTCTCACCGGGGCAGGGGTCACTGTTACAGAAGTCCATGTGCACGTCGTTGCCCTCACACTGTCTGCCCCCATCCTGGGGGGCGGGGCTGGCGCACAGGCGTGTCCTCTGTCTGGTCCCGCCCCCACAGGAAACACTGCAGGCTCCCCAGCTCACCCACGTTGACCACTTCCCGTCCACTGAAGCACAAAGGAGGGCTTTTAGCTCAAAAGCGCAAAGTGAGCTTCATGTGATGCTAGCTTAGTTCCTATCCAGGAGGCTTAATGTGAGCTCCATGTCACTCCACGCTAGCTTAGCTCCTATCCAGGAGGCTTAATGCAGTCACAATGAATAGTGTAATCTCCACTTGCTTCCTGTCATATCCTCCTCCTTACATCATTCAAGTCATAAGGTTTCACCGCAAAGCAAAAGCACGTTAACAATATGTATTGCTTTAGTTCCAATTATCTCATGTGAACTTCCTTGATCTTTCGTTTCCAAAAGCAACCAGGAGCGAGGCGTCATTCAAACCGGACGCAAGCACGTCACTAAGACCGTTGCGGTTCTTACCGGGACAGGGTCTTTCCTTGCAGACCTGGGTCTGAGTGTCCGGGCCATCGCAGCGGGGGCCGTCGAACGCCGGCGGAGGGTTGTTGCAGAGGCGGAGTCTACTCTGTGTGCCCTTACCACAGGTCTCACTGCAGGGGCTCCATGGCAACCAGGACCCCCAGTTACCCGCCACTGTAGGGACACACACACACACACGTGGCAGTGAGGGTCAGTGATATCTAATGAATGTAGTACTTTTAATCTGTCAAGCATTTCATTAATACATGAGTAAACAAAAATAGGCTTTAGACTATTTACTTTATGACCAGAAAACATCACTAGATTGTGATATACATCATTATCGAGATACTAAATGACCCATATCGGGATTGATCGCCCAACCCCAATTAACACAACACTGTGTAAATCAGGTGTCACGTTGGCCAGGTGAAGACCACTCACCAGGACAGGGTCTGACGCTGCACATGATGGCCTCCACCGCCCTGCCCTGGCACACAGCGCCCCCGTGCTGAGCAGGAGGGTTACTGCAGCTCCGTACCCGCGTCCTGTTACCCTGGCCGCAGGTTCGAGAGCACTCCTCCCAGGTGGACCACTCCGACCAATTACCGTCCACTGTTGACAGAGACCCAGACAGCAGATAGAGGGACCGTGTGAATACGCAGACAGAAAACACACACACACACACACACACAAACCAACAAACACATGTATCAACATACCTGGGCAGGGCTTTCCCTGACAGCTGCGTGTCTCTGAGTCTGGCCCTGTACAGTGGCGCCCCCCGTTGGCGGGGAGCGGATTGTTGCATTGCCTCAGCCTCTTCTGGGCCCCGACACCGCAGGACATGCTACACGGGCCCCACTGCATCCACTCTGTGTAGCCACCGTGCACTGGAACGGCAAGCCGTGACAAACACGTCAACGTCTTTTGAGCGCACAGCGCTGTATGAAGCCCAGAGCGCGCGCTTGGGCTCATATTTGTAGCGCGACCCCAAAAAACACATGTAATCATATTGTTTCAACAGAGCAAAGCACACGGAGGAGGGCTCACTTCATGTAGCACTCAAGTTAATGAAAACCGGGAAAGTAAACACACAGACACATTAACGTTGAGTCAAACACCTTACGGTCGGCGGCCTTAAAGGGCCTCTATTTTACCACCACGAGCCTCCCGTGTCACCCGTGGGGAGCGTTGCCCACCCAGATGTAGGACGGACAGATCAGCTTACCGCTTGGTACACTGACTGGGCAGACTTAAAAGGACAACACCGGTCTGGGTGATCAAACCATCGTCACCGTTTAGTGAATCCTGGCTTCACTAAAACACCCGTTAACCAATATCATTTGACAAAATGACTTTAAATGACTTTACTTGTACCGATTCTGGCGAAGAGCATTGAGGGTGCGTGAGCAGAAAAGTGCCACTTCTACCGTTTTGGGTGATGACGCTATTTTCAACCTCCTGCAGCCGCTCTACCACAAGCGCTACAAATAAAGCAACAAGTCTATTGGAATGAGTGTATGAAGAGGCCGCTACAGGTAAAGGTTTAGTGAAGCCAGGAGAGACAGTTACGATGGTGTCATGACCAGACCGGTGCTGCCCTTTTAAAGGGACATTTTATTCATTCAGTCGGTGGCCTCCTCACCTCGTACGGTGAGCGTGGCCCGGGCCGCCGCGGAGCCCAGGAGGTTCCTGGCCACGCACTCGTACTCGGCCGTGTCCTCCCTCTGGGTGCTGCTGAGCCGCAGCGATCCATTGGACAGGGCGGAGAGGCGCTCGTTGGCCAGCAGGGGGCTCCCCTGGCGGGCCCACTCTATGGCCGGCACAGGCTCTCCTTCGGCCAGGCAGTTGAGCACCACGGTGGTGCCGGCGTCCACCATGGTCTCCGCCGGCTCCACCTTGATTGTCGGCGCACCTGCAGAGAGACATTGTTTATTTTCTGAATCTAGGTTCCTATGTTTCGGGGTGAACATCTGAACACATACTCTGCAAGGTCAGCGTGACGCTCCGCTCCACCACCCCGGCATCGTTGGTGGCTACGCACATGTAGCTGCCCGCGTCCTCGCCCTGAACAATGGCACGTAAACACATTCAGACGTCAACAATGCCGAGCGCAACTAAAACCTCCCCTATCTCACTAAAAGCTTTTAAAAGATAACCCCTTTCTTTCTGCGACAATTTATGTTCAGCATGGCTTCATTATTAGATACAAGAAACTAAAAACTACAACTAGAATGTGGGAACTGGAACTAGAACCTAGAACCTAGTGGTATGAAAGATAGCTTTCCGTACCACTGTGCTGTAAATGGCGAGGGAGCCGTTGGGCAGCTGTCTGATGCGGTTGCTGATCTGGATGTTGACGCCGCTCTTGCTCCACTGGATGGTGGGCAGCGGGTCTCCCCGGACCTCGCAGTTCAGGATGGCGTTGCCCCCCAAGGGCTCGATGCGGTTGGAGTGGTGGTCCCCGTCGATGATGGGCGGCTCTGCACACCAGACAGAGGGTTTCAGAGAGAGAGAGAGAGAGAGAGAGAGCCAGGGAAGGAGGGAGAGATAATTTGAGCTAAATGAAACTTAGAAGAAGAGAGAGACATCCATGTGAAATATTGTTATTGAAATATCGAAGCGTTAAGGTATGAAAGTGGGCACCTTTGACATAGACGAAAGCCACAGACTTGATGGTTCCCGCGCTGTTTTCTGCCACGCACGTGTAGGTGCCAGAATCTTCTTTAGTCACGCGCTCGACCACCAACTCACTGTGGCCGCTCATGTGATCGTAGTGAGCTAGCGGACAGGAAGATGACAACAGTTATTACCGGTTCCTGTAGGCTAACAACAATGGCGCGGATGGGGGGAATCATACATGTAGGACTGACTCACACTCGAATATAAAGTTAGCAAGGTTAAAACCAGCACTATTTTGGATACATCCCGCCATTGCACAAAATTTGATAATGTAGACAAAGGAGATACACTGTCTGCCAAATGCTCTAAATGTAAATGTAAATGTACACTCTGATGTTACAAGCCAAAAAAAAATCTGTTTTCCCTGTCTACATGTCAACAATGAAAACAGAGTTTCTAAATATCTTCACCGTGGAAGCAGTTACCTAAAACGTAGTTTGTGCGTGGTCAAGGGTCAAAACGCATTAAAAAAAGCTACGTTTCGGTTCCCGTTGACTGGTTACATGGTGTCACGCGAGCTGAGGTCTATTCTATTCTGTAGGTGGAGCCTTTGCGTTAGGCGTCTTAAAGCAACACCCTGTTTGAGCTAGTCTAAAACTTAGAAAATGCCTTCTCGACTTTTTACATTTAGGGGAGGGGCTATATTGCCGTTCAGGCTTTCCCTCTCTTGCACAAACCGCTCCCACTCGCTCCAATCAGATATGGGGGCGGGGTGTAGCCAGATCGTTTGATTGACGTTACCTGGTAACCCAAAACTGCCATTAACAAGTAATGCGTACAATAGCATGTGTTTAACCTATAGAGGGCAAATTGAGTCCATATTTACATTGTATCATATGTTCTCAAAACCAGGATCACTCCATTGCATTGCTATGTAACCCACTGCATACTTAGATTTATTTTAGGGACTGTCTACCCTTTAACGGTCTTAACGGTCTTACCTGAGAGGATGTTGTTGTTGAAGGCCCAGGTGATCTTGGGCAGGGGGGTTCCACTGGCCCCGCAGGTCAGCGTGAGACGCTCTCCCTTGTTGAGGGCCACGTCCTCTGGCAGCTGGCCGAAGGCCGGGTGGGTGTGGACAGACAGGACCACCGTGTGGCTGTCCTGCCCCACAGCGTTGGTGGCCACGCAGGTGTAGACGCCCTCGTCATCGGGCTAGAGGAGGAGGAGGTGGAAAATAATTCCTGTTAGATGTTATATTTATAAAACTGCTATATAGGTAAGTGCTACAGGTAAGATTTGGGAGTTGTAAAGAGAGGGAACAAAGACTTAAAACAAAAAAGCAAAGACTGAAATATAAATGACATAACAGCACACTTGTTTGTATGGGAATCAAGCATAGTGCTTGTCAATGTGCCTTCAAAACACATCCAGTATTGCATGTTGCATCTTTCTGTCAAAACTCTGAACCATGTGACTGAAAATAGGATCGGTTTTATCTGGAATAAGAGAAACTCCTTATCCTTTCAAATCGTACATCTATACAGGCCAAGCATAACAGCGCTGTTCGGCCAGGAGCTGTGTGTGTGCGTGTCCCGCCGGGCGTGGTCTACCTGAGCGATGTCTATGACCAGCTCCCCCGAGGGCAGGATGGTGTACTCCCCGGAGGTCTCGCTGATGGCGACGCCCTCCTTCTCCCAGAACAGGGAGGGCTGTGGGACCCCGTCTGCCGCGCACAGCAGCTGGGCCGGGCTGCCCTCCACCACCACCACCTCCAGCCCACCGGCCCGTATGGAGGGCGGGACTGGAGGGGAGGAGCCACGGGATATGAGTGAGTGAGGTGATTGGCTAATTGGAAAATTTAGAAAAACCCTTTCTATTTTTTCTACCCTTTCTAAGATAATTTCTAAGATAATTGTTTGATAATTGTTTCTTAATAAATATGCTTTTTGGACCAAATACTCTGCCAAAATGCTTTGCCAAATGTTCTAAATGTAAATGTAAATGTAAACTCCAATTAGCCAATCAGACGCAGCCAGTGATAGCTACTTACTCTGCACAGTGAGGCTCATCTCCAGACTGGCAGAGCCGGCGGCGTTGGCCGCCATGCAGGTGTAGCGGCCTGTGTCGCCGGGCTGGGCGAAGGCTACCTGCAGGGAGCCCGAGCTCAGCACCCGCAGCCGCACGGACTCATTCAGCGGGCGGCCATCTTTGTGCCACGAGACCGAGGGGGAGGGGGAGCCGTCGGCGTGGCAACGCAGCGTCACGGAGGAGTCCAGCGGCGCCAGGTAACTCTGAGCGTCTGAGCTGATGACCGGAGGGACTGAGGGACACAAGAGTTTCCCGTGTTAGAGAGCTGAGCTAAAAACACACAAATACCTCAATATTGTTCTCATGATGCATTTGGAGATAGTATTGGGAAATGGTCATTAGTAAGTTCATTTAAAAAGGTGCTGTAGGTAAGATTTAAGGCAATATTTAATATATATGATATATAATTAGAGTGTAATTTGTTAGAAATGTCATCTGTCAGCTGTTAGAGAGCGAAATGCTCTGTGAAGCATCTGTTCCGGTTGACTCTCCTGCCTCTCTATGAGACTCTATTTACATTTAGATTCATAACCAATCAGGGCATCCACCTTGCTTGTCAATCACCTAACCCTAACCCAATCACGTCAATCACCTCAGGTATGTGAATGCAACACGTCTGAATGACGGAGAAACTTAGGGAGGGTGCAGAGAGGGAGGGGTCGGGTTTGGGTTGTTATTTTCAAAACCTCGCTCTCTTCTGCTCTCTTCTGCTCTCTTCTGCTCTCTTCTGCTCTTTTCTGCTCTTTTCTGCTCTTTTCTGCTCTCTCTCTTTAGAATTCTCAAATCTTTAATGATATATATATATACATTGTAACATTGTAACACACACACACATTGTGTGATTGTGTGTGTGTGTGTGTGTGTGTGTGTGTGTGACCTACCCTGTACTCTGAGTTTGGTCTTGCCCAGAGCAGTACCAGCAGGGTTCTGGGCAACGCACATGTACGTCCCAGAGTCCGACACAGAGGCCTTGGAGATCCGCAGCGCCCCGTGAGGTAGGACTGTGAAGCCACCGCCTGGCCAGGACAATATAAGGCCTGGGTTTAACTTTGAGTGTACAGGGGATGACTAAATAACACTAACACACACGTGTATACATACGATGCTCACAGACGTATGTATACACAAAGACGCACGTACATAACACACAGGGTGAAAAATGAAGGGAGACAACACACTTTATACAGGATGAAGAACCTATCACCATCTCACCATAATGCACACACACACACACACACACACATGCTGCGTTTCCACCAAAAGTACCCAGAACTTTTAGTTCCAGGAACTACTTTTCAGGAGCTAAAAAGTTCCTTCAGCCCGTTGCTGTCTGCGTTTTCACCAAGGGTCTGAAGACCCACGAAGATTAGGCAAATTAGTCAGCTGATTTATGAAAAAGGGACTAACTAACGTCTCCAAAACATGGCTGTATTAAAGCATGCACACGTGCACACACACACACACACACACTACTACCGTTGGTGTGGATGTTGATGCCCTCCTTCTGCCAGGTGACGGAGGGAGTCGGGGAGCCCGTGGCCCTGCAGGGCAGGGTGATGGGGTTGTTGAGGATCACGTCCAGGTAGGCCGGGTGCTCCAGGATCACAGGCATCTCTGAGGGACACAGTCGGAGGGTCGTTGTCAAGGGGACAAGACTAACAGTGGTGTGTTCTACTGGGGTTTACGGACGTGTTATCCCGCCAGGCAGCTGGATTCGAGAGATCAAATTCACTCGAGAATCCATCTTGCCAGGCTTCAAGTTATCCGCTTGTGGTTCGGACCAATCATCGTCCTATGAGGGACTACTGGCAGCTACGGGCGTGGTGATAGACAGATGGTTCATCCAATCACCTGCCAGCCCTTTTCCAAACAGTTTCAATGGACGACTTCCCAGATAGTTCTGTGTAACCAACCTTCTGGTGGAGTTGCAACACTTTTACTTTACGTTTTTTGCTTTTTAATGACAGCTATATTTAGCGTCTCCTTGCATTATCATTTCCCATTTTTAGTTATACCTTTTATCTTGATTCATATTTGATTTATTTACATATTGGCTTTATTGATATGATGATTTTTCTGATATTGTTTGATGAAGGCATCCCACTGAAGCCCCTTTTCTTGGTGGATGTGTCAAGACCTCTCTGATGGTATTCCAGGACCTTCTCACCCAGCACAGTCAGCTTCACGCGCCGGTGGGCGGAGCCAGCTGCATTCTGGGCCACGCAGGCGTAGAGTCCAGTGTGCCGCAGCTCTGCTGACGAGATCTCCAACGGACCTGAGTACATTTGAGTTTTAGAATATTTTACTTTAAAGTTTTAGTTCATATCAGAAAATTAATCCTGTTCAGTACATAAATAAATAAATAAAAATAAAAGTTTCATACATCTGAATGACTACTGAATGAATTAATTCATTCATTGCTGTAGGTAAGATTTAAGAGCTATTATTTCAGTGTAATTGTTATAAATGGCACGGCCATCTGTCAGCTATTAGTGAGTGAAGTGTGCTGTGAGAATATGTGTTCCTAGTTGACTGTGCCTGCCTCCCTATAAGACTATTTAGATTTTAGACCGCTCCTGGCCCATTTCTGACCAGGGCATCTCTACCCTGATTGGTTCAGAGAATCTATCTGGCCTGTCAATCACAGGTGTGTGAAATGCTCTCTTCTGCTCTCTGTCTTTACACCTCGAATCTTACCTGCAGCACCTTTAAACTATGAAACGGTTCATACTGTTGATCAGTAAATGAATCATAATTCGGACCTGAAGGCAGGATGCTGTATTCTTGTCCCTGATTGGACAGCTTCACTCCGTCTTTGCTCCAGTGGACGGCCGGCTCGGGGACTCCAGACGCAGTACAGCCGATGACCACCGGGAGCAGTCTGGTCACCACCAACTCTGTGGGCTCGTCTGCTATGGACGGGGGAACTGGGGAAGGCAGGCCAGTTACGAATACGGCACGCACGCGTATGGAGACTGATTAGTAATTCAAATAAATTCAAGCTAAATGAAAACGTGGCATAACATCGTCAGATCTGAACCCTTTATTCTTCATGTCTCAACATACACAATGAGAGCAATCGGCTCTTGATTTTTGTCTCACCTTGAACAGTGAGACGAATGGTGCGGGAGTCCTCCCCCGCATCGTTGGAAACCAGACACTCATATGTCGCTGTGTCATCCACCGTGGGCGCCATGACAACCAGGGAGCCAGAAGACAGTAACCTGTTGACAACAGAAGAGCAGTGTGTAAAGCGCTTCACGACATTGCCTCAAATTCACCCATTCACACACACATTCACACACTGGCAGTGGTATCAAAGACGCAAGGTGACAGCCACCTCGTCGGGAGCAGGGTTAGGAGCCAGAGATCGAACCAGCGACCTTCCGGTTGCCAGACAACCACTCTACCTCCTGCTATTTCTCATCTTCATCTTCATATTTATCATCTTCAATATGCCAGCATTTCCAATATGAATCTGTTTTTTTTGTAACAGTTCCTTTAATTTTGTTAATCACAATGTAAACATAGATACATAGGAGGGCGGCAGGAAGGAGAGACGGTGGGCCCAACCTGTACATATTCTGGTTCTGGTCGGTGTTCAGGGCCCGGCCGTTCTTGGTCCATCTCACGGTAGGCTTGGGGATGCCTGTGGCCTCGCAGGACAGGGTGGTCTGGACGTTCACCGTCACTGTGAGGTGGGGGCTACCGTCGGTGACGGAAGGGGGCACTGAGGAGACACACAACCCGCCCCCCAAAATTAGAGATCATTAAGACACTGTGTGTGTGTGTGTGTGTGTGTGTGTGTGTGTTTTCATGTTATTAGTTAACTTTTTTTATTGTTGATTGTATTGATCTATATGTTTGTTTTGCTCGCTGCATTATTCTCACCATATACTTGCAGGTCCACTCTCTTCTGTTGCGTTCCAGCTGGGTTTGTGGCCATACACAGGTAGCGGCCTGTATCTGTCACCTGAGCAGAGTAGATGTGCAAGGATCCATCCTCTGTAACAATGTACCTAAACACAGGCAGCACACTGTGTCAAACACTACAGCGCACCCACGACACAGGCTCGACCAAAAACAATAATCCAGGCAGCGATCGCACACGAGACCGTGTGAAGACATCAACGATGGCGAAGCTCCTCAAGACACGGAGAGACAGACATCGCTCACCACACCTCATAACGAACCCTACCTGGGGTGGTTTCCCGCCAGCACGGCCCCGTGTTTCCTCCAGGTGACGCGGGGGTGGGGCACGCCCTCCACCACACACGCCAGCACCGCAGGCTGGCCGACGTGCACAGAGACGCTCTGGGGGCCCGCCTGGATGGTAGGAGCCACTGGTAGAGAAGGGGGGGGACGTACATGGACATGAATACACAGGTGGATTTTAATGTTATATGCGCATATGGAGCCTGCAAAGCGTTTAGTTATCATAATGCAATAGCAACAATGTGTTTTAATGTCCACCAAGTACACCCTTTGTTGGATGCTTTTATCCAGAGTGTTTAACAATACAGTGAGTTAAATTAAATTAAATATACTTTATTGTCCAATGGGGACATTTCTTTCAAACTGTTAAAATACATCTGACAACAACCCTCATTGAAATCAACAATAAACACCACAACAACAATACAACACACCACAACAACTACACAACACACCACAACAACAATACAACAGCATACAACATGAAAAAGTATAAACCATCCAACTTATAGCGCAGCTTAGTCTTTGGCACGGTTGGCACCAGCGGGAGTCAAACTTGTAACCTGGTCGGCGTTAAAGCCATGCTCCACAAGCGCAGCTATAAGCTTTGGTTGTTTAAGTTGCCGGTGTGAGAGCGTACCGTTGACGGTGACATTGAACTGTCTGGCCGTCTCCCCGGCGACGTTGGTCGCTACGCAGGTGTACTGGGCCCGGTCGCTCAGCTCCGCCATGTTGATCTGCAGGTAGCGGCTCCTGGAGAGGAGACGAAGGCGGGCGGACGCCTACAGACAACAACAGAGGCGCCTGTGATGAGGATAGCCCATACAGAACCATCTATGGCCATGTATGTACCTGGTTCATCTAGCTATTAGCTTTTGTAATTCTGCATCAACACTTTCTTCCTTTAAATCAGGGCTCAGCTTTTAATTAAACATGTACATCCGCATCTTATATTTTGTATTTCTATTTTACTATTTTATTTAACATTTTACATAGATTCTTGTGTTTTACATTTCTTTACATTTCTTTGAATGGTGCTATATAGATAAACTTGCCTTGCCTTTACACCTGCCCGAGTGGAAACATCTACAAGCGTTTGTCTCAATATGTAACCCTAGATTTTACCTGCCAAACGTTCAAAGCCACCGGCCACTGGGCGGTGGCAGGTGTTAACCCTGCTTCCATACGCATCGGCTAATCTGCTCCCGCCTGGGTGGTAGTTGCAGTACCTGTAGGGGCGTGCCGTCCTTCAGCCAGGTGAGCGTGGGAGGGGGGACAGCGTCAGACTTGCACTCCAGAGTCACCTGTCTACCCTGAAGCACCGACACGTCTTGGGGTGCGCTCTCTCCGGCGATGTTAGGAGGGACTGTCACAGAGAAAACACAGAGATCTCCATCAATATTAACGGACGAGCAAGTATTAAAATCCAACCCTAATAAACATAATAAACACACTATAGCCAAATACAAATACCAAATACAAATACAAAGCCCAAATAGCTAAAATGTGGGGAGAGAACATTACATTCTGGAGGATGCACTTCCTGACTACATTACCCACCATGCACTCTAACCAGGAACTCCTTGTCATCATCTCCGGCAGGACTGTAAGCCAGACAGGTATATCTACCTGTGTCCTCTACCTGGACGGAATTAAAAATTAGGTCAGCTGGAAAATATGTGAGGAGAAGGAACAAAAATACAAAAACAAAACAAAAAATAAAGACAAAATATCTCAAACTTTTTAAGGGTTACATTTTCAGGAAATGTTTAAGACACTGAAGTAATCGAAGCCCGGCTGACCTGTGCAGAGGCAACGCGGAGCACCTCCCCTCCGCGGAGGAGGCGCAGGCTGTCAGTCTGGGGGAGCGGGCGTCCGTCCTTCAGCCAGGTGAGGGAGGGAGCGGGGATTCCCCACGCCTCACACTCCAGCTCCAGGACGTTGTTGATCACCACGGACACCTCCTCAGGCACATCCGATCCGTTGATACTGGGCGGGTCTGAGGAGGGATAGATTCTAGTATTGTTATGCATATGTTATTTTATTATATAGTGATATTATTTTTCCTCCCTTTTTGAACACTCAAATCACCCTAAACTCTAAAATGACAGCACCATATATGGGGAAACGGAGGAAACGGAAATGTCCCTTTCCGATTGGCTCAAATGAGTTGGGGTTTGATTCGAGTGCTGGTTGATTGGTTGATTGGTTGGTTGTTTGCTCTTCAAACCCACCTAGCACTTTGAGGTTGAAGTGGCGGCTAGCTTGCCCCGCGACGTTCTCCGCCACGCAGGTGTAGCGGCCCGTATCGTTGACTTGGGCCTGGGTGAGCTGCAGGGTGGTGTTCAGGTTGAGGAGGCTGAGGACCAGGTCTTGGTCCAAGTCCAGTCCCTCTTTCAGCCAGGACACGGTGGGGTGGGGGGTCCCGTCTGCAATGCACACCAGAGAGGCCAGGTTCCCCCTCACCACCGTCACGTCCTCTGTGGTTCCTGCTCTGTCCAGACTGGGAGGCACTGAGAAGAGGGCAGGAAGTCAAGAGACTTTTTTAAAGATTAAAGTAGTTTCATTTCCATATGATTCAAATGATTATATATACTGTATATATGTCCATTTCGAGTCCTTTACAAGGCGAATGCGTGCTTTACACCGCTAAACACAATATGATTCTATATAATAAGACTATGAAGCAAAATTCTAACTGCTTTTGGCTTTGGTGCCTAAAGTCTCCCTCTCACGCTCATATTGTACCCATGTTGTAATCAATGCAATCCTGCATGTACTCTCTTGACACCTACCATGGACCTGCAGGCTGTAATGTCTGTTGTCCACTCCTGCTCTGTTAGAAGCCACGCAGGTATAGGTGCCCCCGTCAGACACCTGGGTGCGAGTGATCCTGACACAAACAAAATGGCAGAACTAGTTAGACACATTAAAACATCTACATTTTCTTTCCTCCATGGTACATCGGGAAGGAAATACATGAACCATCAACCATTTAGTCATTTAGCAGACTCTGAATACGCTTATAGTGAATTTCAATACACTAAGGTCATTAACGAGCACGTCGGGCATCTTGTTCAAGGATGCATTGGGGATCAAACCCAGTACCTTTCGGCTGGGAGTCGCAACAGCTAGCCTACCTCTACACTACTGTGCACCAACAACACATGCTCTTGTAAAAATATCAACGATCAAATGTCAATGTATTCATGTAATAACAATCATAATCTTTGTTTTCAAGTTAATTCATGCGCATTTTAATTGTGTAGCCCTTAATCACAGTTGCAGTCTCAAAGGGCTTCACAGGCCACATATTGATGACACCCCCTAACCATTAGCCCTAAAGGGAAGGAAAAAACTATCAAACTATCAAAAATTATCAAGGAAGAATCTTGAGAAAGGAACGCAGAGCGGTGGATCCCTCCTTCCAGGGATGGTTCGGAGTGCAGTGGGTGCCATAATGGACACATGTAATAGTTTTCATCTATTGAACCCCTGACCACTGACCTACCGGAGCACCTGGCCAGCAGAGAGGAGCCTGATGTGTGAAGACACGGGCAGGGGAAGGCCGTTCCTCAGCCAGTTGAGCTGCGGCGGCGGCGAGCCCGTGACCACACACTCGATGTTCACAGAGCTATCTAGAACGGCGGTCAGGTCCTCCGGCCGCACGACGTTGCCTTCTATCGCCGGGGGCACTGAAAACCACACGCAGGAAAGATGGTGAGTCTCGTCCTGAGACGAGACCGCGTCGTGCGCTGGGACTCGCGAGCCTTTCCGTGCAGAATGGACCCACCGTACACGTCGAGGTTGAAGATGCGGTCGTCTTCCCCAGCGGCGTTGGTGGCGACGCAGGTGTACTTAGCGCTGTCTGAGGTGAGAGCCCCGGACACGGTGAGCACACTGCCGTCCGGGCTGACACTACACACAAAACAAACAAACAAACAAATAGATATCTAATAACAGACAGGCAGATAGATTTGACCAATTGGCAGATAAGAAAATTCAGGGATAAAAAACAACAGGTTGACTGAGATTTTTCGACAGCAGGTGAAAAAAAAAGAAGACAAAAGTACATTTTGGACGCACTTCATTGGAGTGACAAGTATTTGTACGAACCTAATATGTTCCACTCACGGCTTAGTAGCCAGGACTCCATTTCCCACAACACCTCAATTCCCACCGTCTGTCGTGGCCCAATGATGTTGGTGACACACACACACAACACACGGGTTCAACTACTGCACCTGAGTCCGTAGGCCGAATCCCCCCAAGTCCCGTTGACCACCTCCCCGTCCTTCAGCCACTGGATGGAGGGGGGCGGGGTGCCCTGGGCCCGGCACACCAGCTGGATGCTTTCGTTCAGCAGCACCCCGACGTCGCTGGGCATCTCTGAGCCAGAGATGCTGGGAGGAACTGAGAGGCGACGCCATGATGTGCATTAGTCGTCTTTAGTCCAATCATGGGAATGATCTCAGTGAATCGGTTTTAAGATCTATGAGCTAAATAAGATCTATGAGCTGTTAAATAATAATAATAATAACAATAATAATAAGTATAGTCTTTATATGGCACCTTTCTCAACACCCCTTATGAAATGCTTAGCCGAGTCAAAAAGCTGCTAACACAGCAATAAAACATAACACACAAAACACAATTGGAAGCAGTATGACATAAATAAAATGCTAAACAAGAACGACTAATGACTGTAGCAACTTTGGATAATTACTGTAGAAACTGTGGCTAATGACTGTACAAACAGTGGCAATCAACTAAAAACATAAACACCACAAGCTGACGCTGAGGAGGACGTACCCTGGATGACCAGGTGGTAGCTCTTCCGGGCCGTGCCCTCTACGTTGGAAGCCACGCAGGTGTAGGTGCCGCCGTCGGACAGCTGGGAGCGGGCGATCTGCAGCTTACTGCCCCCGGACAGGATGTGCATCTCCAGAGACTCCGAGGTCTCTATAACAGAGGCGTGTTACGGTTTAGGGGGAAGTGTAGCCCGTGTCTGTTGTATGAACAAATGTTGTCTTTCTGTGACAATAAAGATGACAATTGGTTTATTGGCATTTTCACACCACCTACCAATATATGATATGATGGCTGATATCGGCTAATGTACTCTAGTCTCACAATTCAGATTTTAGATCAATAATCTAATGTCTGATGAGCTCAAAAGCTTCAGCTTCATATTTGTTTCGACCAATCATCTGTCTCGAAGCGCGCCATTGGCAGCAGAACACAGCGTCAGTAAACTCATCACTTTCGTCGTTTGTGATTTTTATATTCATGGAACAAAGCGTCGCGACTAGGAACACCGGCCCTCGCGCCTCGCGCCACAGAGCGGAGTCGTACCGACGGCTCGGCCGTTCTTCAGCCAGGCGAGGCCGGGAGGTGGGATGCCGGTGGCGTCGCAGGCGAAGGTCACGGGGTTGGAGATGGTTTCCACCACGTGTTCCTCCGTAGGGCCGTCGATACCGGGAGGTACTGGGGGGGCCGAGAGGGAGCAGACGGTGAAGAGAAGTGTGGAGACAGAGACCTCAGAGTGATGTTCTCATTGACACAAAAGGCAAGAAGAGATTTACTTGGCATCAACGTGTGATGTAGCGGTTTAAGTGTGCACACTTACTGTAGATATTAAGGTGGAAGTTCTTGTCCACTTGTCCAGCGACATTGGAGGCTTTGCAAACATATTGGCCAGTGTCAGACACCTGTAACAGACACAGTGGATGGATGGGCCAAACTGTCTGTATACACTATATCAACAACATGAAGAGATTGATTATGATTATACATAGACACATCAGCAGATGTCTATTATTGATCACAATAGTAGTAACAGCAGTAGATGTAGTAGTAGTAGTAGTAGTATAGTAGTAGTCTATGTGTTGTGTGTTTGTGTGTCATAATGTGGGCAGTTCCTCACAATCATCTCCTCCTATCTCCTTCTCCATTGCAACAGTCAGAAAAAGACTCAACACCACACACACACACACACACACACACACACACACACGACCTCCTGGTTATAAGCGCTCACCTCCGCCCCTTTGATCTCCAACATCTGGCCCTGGGCCAGGAGCTGCAGGTTGGCTGTCTCCGTGACCACCCGGCCGTTCTTGTACCAGGTGACGGTGGGGGGGGGCACGGCGTTGGACTCACACTCCAGGGTCACGGCGTTGCCCACCCGCACGCTCACCACCACCGGGGACTCCCCGTTGGCGTCCCGGATACTGGGTGGGACTGACGGGTGGAGGAGGAGCAGGAAACAGTCAACATCATGTTGGAATGTGAGACATACTCCATAATGATTTCATTTACAGAATCCTTCCGCCAATGTTTTAAAACACTCAAACTACACTCAAGACTCAACTGAGACCACAGGGAACGCACCAAAGCTGGAGAATCACAGGAAATGGAAAACTCTGTTTTCTGATTGGCTAAAATGAGTCCCAGGTGCCAGGTGACTTGTAAACAGCGTTACCTAACCATGTTAAGACGTGAGTGGGGCTGCGATGTACTACTGACCGAGCACGGTGAGGAAGATGATTTTCCGGGCCTCGCCTGCCGGGTTCATGGCCACACAGGTGTATTTCCCTCCGTCGGATACTCTGGCCCTCAGGATCTGCAGGGTCCGACCGCCTAAAGAAACCAACACAACCAGGGAAACGTTGAGGATCTCAGCTTGGTTCCTACCGAACATTATACATATGATATAGAGGAATAGAATAAGATATTAGTGGTTGCAGAGTGAGAGTATGTGTGGGAATAGGGAATGGTGTGATGCTATTATCTGGTATTATTATATGGTACGTTTCTTCTGTCCCTTACATTTACACAGAAATTATAAGAAACAAACAAGAAAACTAAGATTGTGAACACAACATTGCATTTACTCGACATTGCAATAGCAATTAAACGTGTCTGTCAACCACATCTCAAACAACCACATCTCAAACAAACAAACACAGAGAGGGACGAGGGAGTGTTTCGTTTTGGTCCTTTAGTTTCAAAATGTTGCTCTCTTACACTTCGTTCTGCTCTTTCTCTTTACAACACTCAAGGCGGCAGTAGCTCAGGGGGTTGCGGTTGTCTGGCAACCGGAAGGTCGCTGGTTAGATCCCCGGCTCCGCCTAGCTAATTGTCGAGGTGTCCCTGAGCAAGACACCTAACCCTAACTGCCCCCGACGAGCTGGTTGTTACCTTGCATGGTTGACACCGCCGTCGGTGTATGAATGGGTGAATGTGAAGCAAATGTAAAGACATGGATTACAAATGGATCTGAGCACATGAGACAGGTGACAGCGCCGCTGAGGCAGGGCCGGTTGCCGTGACGCTACCTGGCATGATCAGGGCGTTGGCGTTGGCAGCCACGGCACCACGGTCGTTCAGCCAGCTCAGCGTGGGTGGGGGGAAGGCCGTGGCCTCGCAGGTCAGGGATATGAAGCTGTTGACCACCACCGCCACGTTCTCGGGGCTCAGGCCCACGATGCTGGGAGGCACTGGGGGGGGGAGACGCAGAGCATCGGGTAATGTCGTTAACGTTACCCGATGCTCGGGAGAATATATAAATATTACAGTGCTTCAACGTTTTGGATGATGAATCGGAGGTTCTGTTTCAAAAGCCGTCAAATATAAAAAATACATAAACTTGTCGTCCAAAAGCCCGATCATAGTCCCAGTGTGCAGGCGCGAGTTACAGATTTTACAACACATCAGCGTCTCGCGTTGTCCTGTGTGGATTAAAAGTATGCAGCATGTCTGTTACCAAACACACTTTAGCAGTCACCGACACCATGGGAAAGCATTAACATGCGTATAGTTTATACCATTCCATCTTATACCAATTGAATTGGTATAAAAGCGTCTAATTTGAGAACCATAGACTTCACAGCCAGCGTACCGGGTTGTGTCTTACCGTGAACATTGACGTTAAATGATTTGTCCGCACTGCCTGCTACGTTGTCAGCCACACACACGTAGCGGCCTGTGTCTGACACCTGAGCGTTCAACACCTGGGGAATAAAAACAGCAGTTAACAAGCTAACACGCATGCTAGGCTTTTATCATTATCCGACACACGTTTATCCACATGGTAAAAAATGCAGTTCAGAGCAACACCCTCTCAAACAACGATTAGAATCATCTTAATTGGGATGTAAAGTGCTTATTTTGTCATCAATGTTTACCTGTAATGTGCGCCCATTAGAAAACATTCTGTACGGGCCTCGGGAGCTGATTGGCTGGCTGTCCTTGAGCCAGGTGATCTTAGGGGCGGGATTTCCATCCGCGTGGCATTCCAATTGGGTGGTCTTGTTGACTAGGACTGTGACCTCATCGGGAAGATCACTGTCCCCTCCCCTAATGGTGGGAGGCACTGGAAAATTGTACACACACACACATACACACACACACACATTAAAATGCAGCGTTCTCTATTAAATGAGTCTAATGTGTAAAAGGAACCCGCATCGGCCATGTTGAACTCTGCTTACATAAGACCCTGACATCATATTGAATGGAGTCCTCCCCGGCTTCATTGACTGCCACACATGTGTATCTTCCAGAGTCCTCAGCCTGAGCCCTCGGTATCTGCAGCACACGCCCTCCTGAGCACAAACAAAAAGGGTTTAAAAAAAGT
Organism: Bathygadus melanobranchus; assembly: GCA_900302375.1. Taxonomy (NCBI): domain Eukaryota; kingdom Metazoa; phylum Chordata; class Actinopteri; order Gadiformes; family Macrouridae; genus Bathygadus; species Bathygadus melanobranchus. Next base: position 7,787 of record OMKP01086522.1, on the reverse strand, counting down.
GTTGTTGTCTTGATTTCTATCTCTATCGGACGCCTGGTTACCTGCTTACTCACAAGCCAGCACCTTTACACCACCAGGTTGACACGTTGTCATAATCCCCAAGGGTCCCCCCTCGGTGGGACAGCCAAAACTATCCTGTCCACTCAGAGCTCTGGGAGCTCATATCAGCGTGATGTTATGGTGGGTGTCGGTTCTACACCGGCTAAACAGAGAATTAGAGGCCACTCTAACAGGAGAGTCCCACCTGTACCTCCCTCCCTCTTGTTTTCGTCTCACCTGGCAGGATGAGCACTTTGTCATTGGATGCCAGTGGTCGGCCATCTTTGTACCAGGAGAGGGTTGGCGGGGGGACGGCGTTGGTCTCGCAGTAGAGGGAGAGTGGGTTGTTGAGTACAACCTCCTTCGCCTCCCCCCCGCTGCCGGGGTTAGAGATGGTATCACCCGCTCCTCCAGCTCTGTTGAAACTGGGTGGCACTGAAGGCGTGGAAAGGAAAGAAGTATGTTTTTAATCTGGGGAATATTGGAATAATTCCTGGGAATACTGGTGTTGGATCTATCATAGACGTTACACAGTCCTGCACAAATATCTTTATCTCCATTCAATCGCTTTTCAATAACAGGAGGAGTTTGTCATTCTAGTTCCAGAGTTGCCATTTAAAACAACAATAACAATAGCACAACAACTGTCATGAATTCCCATAACTATTTCTTATTTTCATCGCCAAACCTCCACCACACTCTAAATTCTTTCCCGGCTTTTGCTGATCTGCCTGTTTTAACCACGCAATGCCTGTCTTCTGGAGCTTGGATTCAATGCCTGTCTTCTGGAGCTTGGATTCAATGCCTGTCTTCTGGAGCTTGGATTCAATGCCTGTCCCTTGTCGGATTTGTTTTCCTATGTGACTGATCCAACGTGCCTGTTTACTGAAGCAAACTGAGCTTTCGCTGAACTCTTCTGTCTGTGCTTTTGGGTTCAAACCTGCCAGAACCAGAGAACTTTACAACCACATTGACTTTAATAACAATCCTGCAGTACAGAGCACAAGGTCACAACAGCTCAGTCTCAGTTCATGTATCATCATCATCATCATCATCATCATCATCATCATCATCATCATCAGTCAACCCAGTTCACCTTGTATATTTACATCAAAGTCCTTCTCGTCCTCGCCGGCTACGTTGGTGGCGATGCAGGTGTAGCGGCCCGTGTCAGACACCTGGGCCTGCTTGATCTGCACCACGCGTCCGTTAGCCGTGATGGTGATGTGGTCGTCCGCCCGCAAGACCTGATGGAGAAACACCATCGGACTAGAATGAGCTGGATGAGTGGAGCTATCTTGAGTTATCTTATATTTAAAAGCAGCAGGGCAGAGTATGCTTGGTTAGATTTTTGATGGAAATCCACACTAAACACATCACAGTGAGAACATCACTCTGTGACTGGATGTCTACCAGAGACGAAGCCTATGAAGTGTTCCTCCTATGCTGGTACTACCTGTCCATCCTTGTACCACTGCAGTGCTGGCATGGGGATGGCCTGGGCCTCGCACTCCAGGGTCAGGGTGTGGTTCACCTTGATCTTCACCTCCTTCGGGGCCAGCCCTTCCCCGGGGATGTCGTTCTTGTTGATCTGAGGGGGGACTGGGTAAACAACAAACAACAACAAACAATTGAGCATTTGGCTTACTTGGATTTTGATTGGCAATATGAAGTATTGGGTCAATATGATTCAGTAATTTACATTTAAAGGAGAACCAAACTCACAACACCACTTGTAGATTGGTTTGCATTGTAGACGACCTACCTGTCTAGGTTAAACACATGCTACTGCATTACCATACTGGGTACCCACATCACACAATCATTGGTTATTGGCAACGGCATGTCATTAACCATAGAGAGGGAGTCGTCTAATGCAAACGAGTCTGGAAGTGGTGTTTAGCTCTTCTTCAAAACACAATAACTATTACAACTAATGGAAGCTGTGAGCCACACGTGTGACGCCTCACCAAAGACCTTGACTTCGTAGTTCTTCAGTGTCTCTCCAGCCTCATTGGTGGCCACACATGTATATCTCCCAGCATCCTCCTCTTTAGCGTTCAGGATCTGTAGGGTTCGCCCCCCTGTTGGAGAATGTACCGTCACATTTTCATGTGTGCCTTTATCAAGTCCTTGTATAGATAGTATTGTATTTTATTTAGGGCTGGGCAATATGGATACATGTATTACCACGAGAATTATGGGTAATTTTGCATGATAGACAAATATCACGATATGCTTATGAGAATACCATTCTGAACGGTCTAATCTAACGAAGGGGCACTACATTGAAGTATATGGAAATGTATGTTAAAGTAGGATGAAAGTGTGGTATCGGACTAAAACTAGTTTTCCCTTCTCTCTGACGTTTCAAACCTCATATTTGTTAATTTTCAGGGTGTATATTCTCATTGTAATGCATTTATACTGTAAAACTGGGTAGGCTATAAACCATTCAAAGACGATAAAGGATAAGACTGAATTCTTGCCCAGCCCTAATTGTATTGTATTACGTTATCATCCTCGAACCTGGAAGCACTCTGACGTTGCGGCTGGATTCAAAGGGGCTGCCATCTTTGAGCCAGGCGATGTGGGCAGCGGGGTAGGCCTGCACCTCGCACACCAGAGAGGTGGGGTTGCTCAGCATGACGGTCACCTCGTCCGCCGACCCCTCGGGGCCCGAGCCGGCGATGGTGGGAGACACTGGGGCAGCACAACCACATACTTAGACCACTGCTGTGTGTCTGCAGGGGGTGTCCTGTTGTCATTCCACTTTGTAGTTGTGGACATGTTGCATTGTATACGACCGTCTCTAAATCAAATGCTGTGCTTGGTATTCATCTTGAAGTGTACAGTGTTTTCTGGTGGAGGGAGTTAGTAGTAGTTCAATGACATATAATACATTAAAGTTCTGAGAAGGTCATTAGTATTAGTATTGTCCAGCGTCGTATCCTGGCTATCTTGGTGTTTTACCAGCAAGGGGTCAACCTAACAATCAGGAGCGCTTGAAACTTGTTCTATTCAAATCTTACTGTACCATCAGCGATATATTGTTGTTTCACTTCTCTTCAGACAAATGTACATATTGTAAGACAAAAACATCTGCTAAATGCCCTAAATGTAAATGTAAGTAATGTCTGGTATATATATATACTGTATATATATAACGTGAAGTTGTCAGGTAATGTGTTTCCTTAGTTGATGCTGAATTATTTATGATTCTGTGTATGACGAATGATTCTTATGTATGAGTATGATTCTTCTTTTCTCATGTCACTATAAAAATTGGTTAAGTAACTAATTAACAAGACCATGTATTTCTATTGTTGACTTATGTTCATGTTTTGTTTGATGGTGAATTACTGCGTATGGCCCTTGATTCTCCTTTCCTCAGGCTACTGTAAGTGTCGGTTAAGTAACTGTAATTGACAAGACCATCTGTTGCTATTGTTGACTTATGTTTGAGTAAGGGGAATGCTCCTTGTGTGTGTGTGTGTGTGTGTGTGTGTGTGTACCCAGAACGTTGAGGTTTATGTGTCTGCTGCGGTCCCCTGCGCTGTTGGACGCCAGGCAGCTGTAGCGGCCCGTGTCGGCCACCGTCGCCCCAGAGATCTGGAGGAAGCGGCCGTGGGACAGCACCTGGTGACGCACGTCGCCCGGCAACGGCTGCCCGTCCTTCAGCCATTTGATCTCAGGCACGGGGTTACCTGGGCGACGGGGCATCGTTTTTAGGGGGATAGCGGTTAGCTCCGAGAAATTGGACGGACGCTTAGGAGGGTACAAGGACGTGACCGATGCTCCGAATGAAAGATGATGACAGGGTAGGGTAGAGTGTAGGGTGCAGCTTTTGTCATCGTTTCTGGTGGATGTGTGGAGAATGTGATTTGGGATGTGACGGTGGAAAACCGTTACTTACCAGTGGCATCGCATGCGAGGGTGATGTCCTGGTTTTCCTTCACTTTTGTATCCACCAAAGTCCCCTCATGCATGATGCTGGGTGGAACTGGGGGGGGAACAGGAGGAAACTAAATACATGGACACAGAGAGACATAACATCTGTTGTCTCATTGTTAATCGTGTCGAATCGCATACCGAGAACGTCGACGTCAAAGCTCTTCCTCTCCTCCCCAGCGCTGTTGGACACAACGCACGTGTATCTCCCAGCATCCTCCACTGCCACATGCATCAAGCGAAGACTCCGCCCCCCTAGGGAGCAAGCACAGCCCTCAGGTTAACCTTTAAAGTGAGCGTTATCCTTTCAAGATGGAGAAAAAGTATGTGGTTTCAGACAAAAATGTTCCCATAGTGGTATGATAGTCCAGTTCACATGAATAATATATTACCTCTTTATGCACTTAAGCTCATTTAAGAAAACTGTGTGAGAACTCAAGCTAACAGCTGTACAAATGACCAACAGCTTTTCATCAAGGCCATCCATCTCTCTCTTAAAAAAAAAAACAATCATTAGTGTGTCTTAGCAAAGTGTCCAAGAGACTCACCTAAGCTAACAACTACCAAATATTTTTTGGCAGGTGGTCCCTGGCCAATGTGTGTCATCTTCTCTAGTTTAGTCTACTGCCCAGGTCCTGTTACATGAAAACAGCAGACCCATAGTGTTATGGGTGACACCTGTGTTTATCCTACGACGATGCCTCTGTGAAGAGGGTATTATGCCAATTACAGTGGCAACTATAAATGACTCAGCTAATAATGTGCCATTATACCCTATTTCCGAACAAGAACACTGTACATCTGGACAGCTAAGCACCGTTCAGTCACATATAGGTAGATGAGAAACATGATTTATAGATTAACCTAGCCCACACACGGTTCAATAAACAAGACAGGTTTATAATAAAACTTAAGGACTCGGACAGTTCAAGACTGTTTGGTTTGGAAGAACACCTTAAACTGTAAAATATGAAGAAAAAAGACATGATCAAACAATGGTTCTTCTCTTGCGAAAGCAGGTCTTTTTGGCCCCAGACTGCGGTACGTTAAGCTGTTAGGTTTGGCCCCCGACACAGTGATCGTGTTACATCTTATTGCTGTGATGTATTGCGTCTGCTTGGCCTTTGAGCCAGGCAGCAGAGAGGTTCCTGTTGGCCCTGTGAGAACCATGGAAATGCCTCTTCAGCACTTTGCTTCCCTTCCAATCCTTCCTACACAGGAAGTGCTGTGTCTAAAAAACATGCTGTGGAGTGTGTGCGGTTGGTGGCTGGTTTAAGCAGCCGAGTCAGGCGGATTATTCTGGGGCTCGGTGAGGCTGCACACCTGTGGTGTATTGACTAATCAATGCACACGGGTTAAACCAGCCATCAGCACACACGCTCAAGGGAGGGCTAGCATGCTAGTGTAGCAATGTCACTGCTACACTCCATATAATCTGGGCTGCAGCAGAAGCCACATTATATTATCTGCAGCACACAGGCAGTTGGTGTTGAGTAAACTGGTTTATTGCAGAGTTTGTAGTTGTTTGAAGACAGAGCAGGTGGCACACCGCTAGCACTCTCCTGAGAGCATCGATTAGCCAATGCGTCACAGGTGTGCAGCCTCACAGACTCTAACTCGTGCCAGGTGAGGCTGCTTAAACCAGCCACCAACCACACACACTCCACACATGGATTTTCTTTGTTCCATTATACCAAATAAAATGCACCCGTGTCTTTAATTATACGGTGTGGATTCACGTGAAAGGCTTTATGCAACAGAGGTGTCCAAAGTTACATACTACATACTACAGTGTACACTGTTTTCTGGTGTACTGTTAGTATTCAAGCCAAAAGTACGTCCTATTTTTGCACATACTACTTTGTCGCGGGTTTCGGCATTCTACAAGCTGACGGCCGTAATGAATGACGACAAACCCAGCAAGTTATACTTATCCTTGAAAAGAACAGAAGAACTACAAAAATGGCAGCTCACCAGAGAGGATGCGCACCGAGCTGGTGGCTTTGATTGGCTGTTGGTCCTTCAACCAGGTGATGGCAGGAAGCGGTACGCCAGAGGCCTCGCAGGTCAGGGCCACCGGGTTCTTCACCACCACGCTCACGTTCTCGGGCACCACCACCTGACCCATGATGCTGGGTGGGACTGAAGCACAGAGGAGGACGACACCAGTTTGGTGTCCACATTCAACACACACATGCGTGTCCTGACTGAGTGGCGCCTGTACTTTTGGAAGAAGAGAATAGGGAGGAACTGATAAACCATTCATCTCCACTCATTGTATGTGCCTGCTTGTGCATATGCATGTATTAGGGCTGTCAAGCGATTAAAGAAAGTATGTAACTAATGACATGTTTTGGAATTAATTCATCTAATTAATGACGTTTTAATTCGCCTCCATTAGCCTGTCCTCTGCCACCGAAATTGGCCTGCAGTCCATTATAATCCAATTAGCTTCATTTGGTTAATCTGTCACAGGTGGATTTACGTCAATAAACATTACAAGCGAGAAAAACAGAGAAGAAAATCAGACAAACAAAATCACGTCAGCTGTTTACATCAGTTGTTGACACGAATATGCAGCGTTTTCCAATAAGAATCGCGCCAGCGGCAGACGATCTTTCACCAAAATATCCCGTATATTTAGAAGATCCAATTATAACGGAGTTTCACTTTCTAAGTGTAAAATAGTGCAGTGAATGGCAGTTTGCAGATGAGGGGGCTTATGATAAGTGGGTGTGTCTGTGCGGAGAGTTCTTTGATACATCCATGTTTTGGAGACGAGGTTGTTTCCCTGTTCGATAACTAAAAGTAGTCCAGATCACTCTTTGGGGAAAACGAAACTGTCGCGATACAACGGCATACTGGCACGTTAACAAAGCCCCGCTATGGATGCAACTGTTGAGAAATGTAAATAAGCTATGTACCTCTGCCATTTCCTACATGCTCACTGTGGAGCATCGATAGAGCATCATGGAGCTATTTTGACAACCCTAGTATGTATGCGTATATATGTATGTATGTGTGTGTATGTAAAGTATATCCCACCTACCTCTATTTTAAATGCATTTGGCACGCATTCGTCTCAAACGTACGTCAAGAGACTTTATGTCCCTTGAATTACCAGGTGCATTTTTCAGCGCTGATAATTAGCACGAGAGTCGGCCGATACAGAGCACCGGCCGACACAGAGAAGGGGTGTGTGTGTCTCGCCGTGTCAAGGAGGAATCACACAGCGTACAGACAGACCGTTCAGTTCATCATTCACGTTGCAGGTGACACAGTGACACGTTCTGACTCAGAACAGACCATCGAGAACCAAAAGAACAGTTGAAGTGGCCAGCGACACTTAGGAAGGAACATCCTGTCCTCCTCGACGGACTGAAACTGATATATTGACTGATATTGGAGACAATAAAAACACACAAGAGTACTATTTACACACCAGCCAACGAGGGAGTCAGCCAATGAGGGAGTCGGCCAACGAGGGAGTCGGCCAACGAGGGAGTCAGCCAATGAGGGAGTCGGCCAACGAGGGAGTCGGCCAACGAGGGAGTCGGCCAACGAGGGAGTCGGCCAACGAGGGAGTCGGCCAACGAGGGCGTCAGCCAATGAGGAAGCGTAGCTGTGCGTTGTGCAAGTGCGTATACACACCATGTACGCTGACGTCGTGCTTGCTGTCGGCCTGCCCGGCGACGTTGACGGCAACGCAGGTGTAGCGGCCCGTGTCGGACACCTTGGCGTCCTTTATCTGCAGCAGTCGGCCCTCGTTCAGCACCCTGGCCCCCTGCTGGCCCGCG
>OMKP01086521.1:0-12613 GCA_900302375.1 Bathygadus melanobranchus | reverse complement strand
GCCGCTCACAGTGTGTGGTTGAAGTGTCGACCGTGTGGCAAATAAAGGACGATTGTCCTCTGATTACTTATTACTTACTTACTTACTGTATGTACTGTATGTATGTATGTATGTATGTATGTATGTAATTTCTCAACAACTGTTAATCTGATTGACTTCACACTTGGCAGGTTTATTGCTGAGGACGAGTTGTTTGGGTGAGCGGTTCTCGAGAAAGCTGCCAGCAATCGACCCGTTCTGAACAGGCAGGGAACGGGCACTGTACTGGCAGGTGTATTGTTTGGGTGAGCGGTTCTCAAAAAGCTGCGAGGAGCGGCGATACCGGAGGCCACTCTGTTGGTCTGTTTTGAACGGACAGGGACACTAACCCTAATGGGCACATGACTAGTGAGTCTAAAGCACCCAAGGGTGCATGTGCACGAGTGGGACAAATAAAACACTGCATGTATTCTTCACTGTTCAACCAGCTGTGTGTTGATTTTAGTGCTCACCTAAATAAACCTAACAAGGAAATGTAACTGTACAGTGTATGAAGCATTTACAACCTATGCACCACAGTATGTGAAAATATGACCTTTCCAGATGATGCTATGGAAGCAGAAGGAGGGATGCGTGTGCGTGTGTGTGTGTGTGTGTGTGTGAGTGTGTGTGAGTGTGTGTGTGTGTGCGTGTGTGTGCATTTGTGTGTTGTATTTTGTGTGTGTTCTACAGACCTGAATATGCTGCCGATTCTCGCTCCAAAATGTAACCGCCTGGTCGCGTTTGTAATCATGATTCTGTTCACGATAGAGAACAAAAAACACATTGGGACTGGGACTCAAGCCCATTACAGGAGTAATGAAAACAACTCACTCACACAGCAGCAAAAGCAACAGCAGCAATGTGATCATTCTCTGGTTGTTGTCATATTTATAGACTGTTCAGCTTGAGACCGAGGAGAACTTTGCCGATTTCCAAACGTATCTCTGTCCACATTTAGGCCCTGACACACTGACGCCAACGCAACATCGCTGACTCTTCTGTCACCTGTGTCCGTACCGAAAAGTTTCACTTGAACACACAAAGACTACAGCCACACGGCTGACTAGCACGTACGTTCTGCACCTGCGTGAGAGGAAATAACTAAAAGGGAAACCGGAAGACCGTTGTTATGATACACACATGAAACAAAGCAGCGTTTGCCTACCGTTTTCACACCACTCTCGCTCGCCACTTAGAGGGTTTCGTTAACATAGCTACCTGTAATCGAGAATACGTTTCTCTTCTCGTGCACTGATTCGCTTAAGCTGTGATTTGTAGTGATTTCTCTCACCGACGGCCTCCGTCACCGATTCAACGTGCTCAATTGGCTGTGGGAGATTGTTCGTGTCTTTTAAACTTTCCGTGCTTGAGAACACAACGCCCGACCTAGCGACGCAATAAACGCGTTGTCGTGAACGCACCTTTTAGGGTTGTAGCGTGAACAACGCCTGCCGTTGTCATGCAGTTACATGGAGGAAAGGTAAACATCGTTGCATCTTGCATAAACTACCCACGTTGAAATGATACAAAGCCGGTTGAAAATCGGCGAAGTTCCCCTTTAATATTGGAAAAGATCGGCTAACATGTGTTCAGGTTGGTGCCAAGGTAAACGGCCGGTTGTCTCCTTCTAGGGAGTTAAGGTGAATATTTATTCAGTTCAGTGACGGCGTCTCTGTCGGATATTTCATGATTTCAATCTGCACAGTGTCCCTTCTTTTATTGCAGTCTTTGCTTCCAACATTTTTGGGACGATGTGCAAGTACAATAAACCCCGTCTGCCGTTTGGTCATTCAAAAGGTGGAGGCTTTTGCGAACACTTCTTCACAACATTTTTAAACAAAAGTGACGGCCGGTGTAATAAAAGCAAGAAAGCACAGGCAAGTATAAATGCGATAATCAACATCTACAATCGCATTTACGGCACCTTTGTTGATTTCGGAGGAAGGGGCATGTAGCCTCTGCAGGAGAAATCCCTGTGGGTGGTGGAGGAGAAATCTGTGGCGGGGGTCACGGGGTTGAACTCCGCATGCACCTCCTCGCTGCAAACACACGGAGCGAAGATATACTTCAGCACCACAAATGTGTCCGGAAAGACAAGTAGGCCACTATGTATATTTCTGGCCGGTTTCTATGTAAATGACACACACACACACACACACAACAAGTTGATTACATAACAAGTTGATTACTTGTGATTGCTTGTGTGGTGTTTGTGCCATCTAGGACATAAAAACCCCGTCATGGAGATGCGTGAACTTGTGAGTACTTTGACATTGGCGTGTTTCCAGAGATGTTTTTTTTTTTTTTAGATTGCTCAGGCAATTTTCAGCAATTATCGCCATCGCCATCAAAACAGCCCCATTTCCAATCAGCCACTTACTGTGATTTGGCGCTTGTCTTAAAGACAAGCGTTCATTTTGAAGCAGACTAAATGTTGGCCAAAGCTTTTTAGGGGGTGGTGTAAACCATTTCCTAAATTATAGGCAAATCATTGTTTGAAATAAAAAAGAAGCTTCCAACATGAAAATTCAAATCGTTTACCTGATTCTTTGAGTGATCATTTTTTCCAGAAGTTCTCCTCTGATGCCTGAAACACGAAAATGTCAAGAAGGTTCAACTGAGAGAAAGCAAACACATTTGTTGATGTTTATTTACAATGGTAATAAACAACATGTCCGCCGAATAGAACATCATCTTCTCAGCAGCGGTTTGTTGGCTACACAAACAGCTTCATGCCATATAATATGATATTATTACATATATGACCCACATACCGCGCTCCCTCACCCCTGGGACCACCGGGGGGGTGTAGGACGACTTTAGGGTGCTGATGGCGTCCATTTTGTCCTCCAGGTTCATTGAGAAGATACCCCCGTGTCTGTTGCTCTGGATTTGTTGTCGAGACGCATCGTTCGCTAGAACAGCTACTTCCCTCTGAATGGAAACACACAGCCAAGCTGCTCATAGCGCATTGTGTGTGTGTGTGTGTGTGTGTGTGTCTGTCTGTCTGTCTGTGTCATTTACATTTACATTTAGAGCATTTGGCAGACGCTTTTATCCAAAGCGACTTACTGTGTCTGTCTGTGTGTGTGTGTGTCTGTCTGTGTGTGTGTGTGTCTGTCTGTGTGTCTGTGTGTGTGCCCACGTACGTGACACATCAATAATGACTTGTATTATTTAGCTGCAGGTTTGTTAGCTCATTTGAACATATTTTATGACTCATTGGCTACAATCATTGTTACATTACTACGATCCAAAAGAGTATTCAACATGGCGATATATACACGCACCTCTTCCACCCAATTGCTCAATAGACACTTTCCAACTTTCTGCTCCATAGTGGCAGTCGGCGTGATCGGCTGTCAATCAATCAATCCATTGCACGACGGTAAACAAGACCGTCGTGTATTAGAAGTGCGTTTTTCCAGAAGAGGAATCGACGAGCACACGCCAGCTGCTCGGGAGCGACCGCGGACTATGTGGGGGTTATCTCCATGACGACGCCGTCTAACTACATACACATTCCCGCTGGAAGTCGCAACAAGCTGCGCGTCGGCGCTAAAACGCGGCGGGCCCTGCAGCCCCGTAGCCGCACATCCACCATTAGATCACATGCATATTGCGTTTTAAAGTGATCATTTTAAGGACGGAGAATGAGTATATTAAATATTATGTGTAGGCCTATATAACAGACTGTATAATAAAATAGATTTCCTCGCTATAATTTGTTAATGTGTACCGTTAGGGGGGATTGAGAAAAAAACCACAAAACCACCAACAATAACAACAAACTATGACGTGGAATTAATCAAACCTAATGAATGGGGATAACGTTCATTTGTATCTTCCAAACTGGTTTGAAAACATGAGGCTGTAAATTCATTAGTCTCTGCATCGGACAGGTTACTCAAGAGCAGATGTAGGCCTACATTACCAATCCAATATCTAATATTTTCTATTCAAACAGACTTGGCTTAGGCGTGCTATAAGAGAGGCTACGTTTTGTGGCTTACAAGTTTCAGGTTCTCACGAATACTGATCGTCTCTGGAGACAATTGAGAGGACTAGTTGACAAGGTGTGATTAAAATGTTTTGTATTGCCTGTTTTCAGCGTTTTGAACGTGCTGGGCTTGAACACGTTTGATTTCTGTCATTTAACAAAATGATTGCCCAGAAAAGTGCTTTACAGTAATTCCGATTACATAATGATGATCTCAGTGAAATGCTGTAACCACTGTTTGGATTATCAGTGTGTTCTCCTTGGATGATTCTTATTGAAGTGAAATCCCAAGACAGACCATCAATACAATACATCTTCACATATGGCATAGCACATGCTAGCCTAGCACATGTTCTTGTTTACAGCAGACGTTTCATACGTTGAAAAAGGTAAATCCTTTTGATAAACTCCATCTACTCTGTTGGTATTTCTTGAGAATTACGCATTATAAATACTGATTCGTAGCAAATGTGGCCATTTCACCACCTCCAGGGGGTGCATCTAGCCATCAATAGAACGGTAGGCTATCTGATTGTAAAATAGAATACAAAAAATATATAATATTATAAAGAGCCTATATAAAAAACCATAAAAACAAAACAAAAGCAACAATGACTTTGGAACGCTGGCGGCAAGATCCAGCGCGTCTTTGTGACGCATCTTTCATTTGTATAAAAATGAATAGCATATTAACAAAATTAAAAGTGATGTGACGTGCGACGTGGCTGACGTTGGCGTTCTGCTATCGTCCACGACATCCACGCTACGCTACGTCATGACATGGTAGCGTGGTGTCGTGTCGCCGCATGATCCGCGGGACACGTTGACGTCGGTTATCGCCGTTGACGTCACGGTTACAGGGATTTGGACTCTGTCACCCCGCCCTTACAAAAAAAAACAACAACCGAGGAATCGTGATTCGTCATACGAACCGCATGGTTCATTAAAAGTGCCTTAGCTCTCTGTACTCACTGTGAAGACAAGCAAAGCTTAAACGGTGGGTGACTTCTTGGAAGTAAAGAGTGATTTATTGCCTGTAATCCACCCTGTGGCTTCAGAAACCCTCATTCCCGTCTCCCCCTGTCCTAGTATTAACATCGTACTTATTATTGCAGTAAGAACCTGGTACTTATTACGTGAGTTAGGAGGATAAACACATTTCTGCTAAAACAGATCATGTCACACAGATGTGTGTTCCCGTAGCAATTGCTCTCTCCCTTCTAGACGAACGCCCAGAGAGATAATGCTGCTATTTCTGTGGTGCATTGTGATTACATGTCCACTGACCATCTCCATGGCGACCCGCATGTCTCTCTCTCTCTCTCTCTCTCTCTCACTCTCACTCTCCCTCTCCCTCTCTCCCTCACTCTCTCTCTGCAATAGATCTATTGATGAGATATGTAGGTGTTGGGTTTTCTTCTTTTTTTCCCCCAGAATCCCTTGCAGTCTAAAAGCATGCCGCAGCCATCGCTGCAGCATACGGACGCCACTGCTGACTATGGGCCTGCTATTCAAACGATGCCACATTCCTCATTGAACGTCTCTCGCTAGGTTTTGTGGTGTGTGGAATGTATTTGGTACCTTTAATCGGCAATTAAATGGTAAATGGTAAATGGACTGCATTTATATAGCGCTTTACATTTGCCTCACATTCACCCATTCATACACCGACAGCAGTGTCAACCATGCAAGGTAACAACCAGCTCGTCAGGAGCAGTTACAATTAGGTGTCTTGCTCAGGGACACCTCAACAATTAGCTAGGCGGAGCCGGGGGATTGAACCAGCAACCTTCCAGGTTGCCAGACAACCACTCTACCCACTGAGCTACTGTCGGTATTTAGGCACTGGTCTTCTCTGATGGTATTCTGACCTGATCTCTTTAAGCTTCTTCACTTCAGGTGTTCCCCAATTAGGAAATGCTAATGCTAATGCTATCGATTTGGTGCACTGCAATAATCAATAAACAATTGCATTTCGGCCCAGCATCCGACCCCATCGGTTGTTTCAATGAACCTTTAGAATATCAGTGAAATATTCATTTAAAATTGCTTTTGCATGGAACTACAATCTAGTCTAGTTTAGGAGTAGGAGTAGGAGGGGTAATCTGGGAGGAAGGCCCAGGGTATTCTCACACACTGTCCCTGGGAGGCTGAGGGATCCCAGGGGCAGCTGGAGCACATCGCTGGGGGAAAGGGTCTGGGGAGAGAGACTAAACAGAACACAGCTGAAATGGTTACGTTTAGGTATTGGGTTAGACATAGTTAAGCTTGGTATTAGGTTAGAGATGGCTATGTTTTAGTATTAGCTTAGAGGTGGTAGGTTTAGGTATTATAGAGATGGCTATGTTTAGGTATTAGGTTAGATATAGTTAAGTTTATGTATTTGGTTAGAAGTGGTTAAGTTTAGGTATTAGGTTAGACATAGTTAAGTTGGAAAGTGGGAGGGGGTGGGGGGGTCATGGCTAGGGTTAGCCTAATTTAACCCTAACCTTAACCTTAGCCTAACCTCCATAATTGGCACCATGATGTTAGAGGTGTTTATGTTCCGGTTACTGAGCTGTGCTTATACCCTGTTGCCAAGGTGACCATAAAAGCTGGACCGTTTTCGAGGAAGGAGGATGGATGGATGGGCAGACAGGCAGACAGACTGACTGACTGGTCAGATGGATAGATGGACGGCTGATCGGATTAAAAAGGGGAATGGGGAGATTAAAGAACTCTTAATGAGTCACCGGAAGCAAGAAAACCCGGGAAACATTCCAAAACGGGCACCTTAGTGCTGAACTCTTAACAGTATGATAGCTTCATTTGCAGCCCCTTTGCCTGCACTGTTACACGTATGCCCTGTATTTACTTAGCTGGAGTAACAGAGTCTGGGCTGTCTGGACCGTCTTTCACTGAGTTGCTTTCCTTTGTGTGTGCAGACGATGTGTGAGTCACTGTCTTTGCTCAAAACATAGCATATCGTAACACCCCAAACACCAGCAACTACACACACACACAGACACACACACACACACACACACACACTCACTTCCCGGTAGCGCGGTCATAGCTGATGGGGGATAGTCACACACACACACACACACACACACACACGCTGATTCCTGCTCCCCAGCATTTTCTCTGGTTTCTTGAAAGAATCGCTAATTGTACGGAGAGTGTTTTCTCACACAGTGCACCATATCTGCACATGACCTCATTGTCTGCCCAAATAGGCCTACGCAAGACAAAAAGGAGTGAAACATCAGTGAAACATTTTGCACTGATTCATAAATGAAGAAAATCTAAATGTGCAGTGTAGGGCAGCACACATTTATACATATGCTAGTTTTATTTTTATTATTATTATTATGCAGTGTCACTACGCATAACCTAGCTTATGCATAATTCAAATAATTGAAAGTTCAATTACACAAAGTCATTGCTTTTCAAAATGAGCATGTCCAAAGTCTAACTTTCTTTATGTTATAAGGAAAGTTAACTATTATTAAAAATTAAAATTAATATAAAAAAAGTAATATTAAAAATAAGCCATGGGTTTTTCCTCTAAGAAGAACAACTTAACTATTTGCTTCTTTTTACATACCGCAGATGTACCAAAAGGTGTATTGTGTTTAAACTGTACAGGTTTACATAATCAACAAGTACAGTACATTGTAAATAATGCCTTCAAGACAGAAAATACACAGCAATATGTGCTTTGTTTTAATGAGATTATTCAGCACTATAGGTCCAGGAGGCCTCAATGTATTATTTTATATATAATCCTAAATCTAAAACTGACCCTTGAAGGGTGTTTCCAACAACAACACCATTCCTGTGACATGTCACCTAAAGCACCTATCACAAACACTCCATCATTTCAAGAACGCTGTTTGCTTTCCAACTAAGACCCCTCTGAAAATCCCAGATTGAACGAGGCTTGCAACAATAGCACAAGAGGATACCTCATTTCATGGAACAGCTCCGACCACAAAAAGGGCCACAGGTGAGTAATGCACCCTTGTTGTTTTAAAGGGCATGCCTATTTGGATTAATGTCTTGCCTTTTTTGTGCCACCCTATTCAAAGGAGTCCTACTGTTTCCCCCCACACAGTTGACCAAAGTACCGTCATGCTTTGGGACAATTTTAATGAACTTGTTACGATCAAAACACTTGAGAACGGCATGAAGTCTCATCAGCCCCCCCTTTAACGCCTTTGAGATAATATCCGGTTCTCCGTGGGGGAGGAAAGGAATGGCGAAGCTCAAGCTGAGTATGGTTCCGGCGTGGCTATGAACGCTATAAAAACCAGACTGAGAACCGCCGAGGGTCAGAGCAGCCACGCCAGAGCTTCGGAACGCATCTCCTGCAACCTGCGACGACCTCCGCCAGCGCCCAACAGCACCAAAGAAGAACCTGCGATCGCCACCGCCATGAGACAGCCCACGATGACGCCCGTCCTCTTCGCGGCCGCCCTATTCTTCCAATGCTATGCCCCGGCGGCTGCAGCGATGCCCCTGAGCAAGGGCGATGGCGGCGGCGTCTCCTCCCTGGAGCAGGACGCCCTGAGCTCGTTGCTCCTGGGCGAGGAGGCCACGGAGCACTCCGTGGCCGGGGATGACCGTCTCGTCGCGGTGAGCCGAAGCGGGGGGCCCCGGGTGATCGTGATGCTCGCCGACGCAGCTGTGCTGAGGAACCTACGGGCGCTGGACCGAGGGCTGTCCTTCTACAAGCAGCAGCAGAGGGCCGGGGAGAACAGCCTGCCACTGGAGGGCAAGGAGCAGGGGCCGGGGCTGAGGCTGGAGCCCAGCATGGCCCTCCTCAAGCGGGACACTATGAGGTGCATGGTGGGGAGGGTGTACCGGCCCTGCTGGGAGGCGTAGAGACTCTCTTCCATCATTATCATCATCAGCATCATCGTCGTCGTCCTCGTCCTCGTCATCCTCCAGGGCACCCGCTCCTCTGCGTCTGTCCGCCCTCCCGGGGGGAGACTTGGTGACTCACCCACGACGCAAAAACACCCTGCCTCACTTTGACATGTCAAATACGGAATACTCTGTGTCTCCTATATCAGTCTGCAAATAAAAGTCTTTTCGTTGTACTTTGTCTTGTTCTGATTCATTTGATGACAGCATTTCCTTAAGATTATACGGCCAATGTATTATGGCTAGATCAGTCTACCCAGCCTACCCAGTCGACTACACCAACTGGTAGGCTTATCTATTCATCGTACATCTGGGTGGGCATGCCCACTTGTGATGTCACTAGAGGGTCGATTTTTGACATGGCTTGTAATGGCGAATCAACATCCCACCTGGTAGTAAAATAGGGGCCCTTTAAACGACGCAAAAGGAGCAATCATCGTTAACAATGTGTAAATGATCTATCAACTGCTACAAGGCAGAAGACAACTGCACACAGTCTCCTGCTTTGGTGTAGCAGTCTGGTGTAGCATTACGACAATAAAAACGAATTATAGGCCTGAGATCTAGATTATATTAGCCTGCTGCTAGTCAATAAAATGTGGTGTGTTGTTAGTTAGGTACGGCAAAGATACGGTATGACATGGTAAGTTAAGGTATGGTAAACCGCAACAATGTAAGTTAAGATTGAAGATAATATTGAAAAAAAACCAACTACAGTCTTGGTAAGTGGGCCCACTGTAGATGTGTACAGCAAACAGCGTACTCCGACACAGCATAGCAAGGGGGTTTAGTCCGTGATTATTTGTGAAGGGAGTCAGGGCTCACATGGGAGACGCTGTGAAATGCCAAATATATTGCCTCTTTCAACATGGCACGCGGCTGAGCATATCCGCAGATACAATTGCTGGATCGGAGGGTTAGGGTTAGGGTTAGGGTTAGGGTTAGGCGTGTTTAGGCGTTTAGCGTGTGATAGTGTGTATATTGTCTCATCTTGACTTGTCTGTGTTGTGATAGGGATGAGGTTTAAGCTGCTGTATCGTGAGCTCATTAATAAACCTAAAATATCTGTCAAAATGCCCTCCGCCACACTGCACACGTGCATTCAGCTGGAACAATTTAATAGAGGTTGACCTTTATGGTGCTAAGCCAATCAGGGGTGGGAATTAACCTCCCAGCGTTAGACACGTTAATTAGATGCCTTAAGTTGTGCCAATGGGCAGATTATCTGATGCGGTCAACTGAGCTCTGACTATGAATCGGGAAATAACTTTATTTGCGTGAACTGTTACACACGCAACGCATTTTATTTCACAACGTAAATATCTATGCTGTGAACCATGTATTTCTATGTCAGTGTCACGTTACAAAAACTGTGCGATAGAGAATAGTTTGGGAATAGTTTGTGTTAGAAAGTGACGCAGGGCTAACTTCTTCAATAAAAACCATTATTTATTTGAAAATACATCCGATAAAAGAAACTATAATCTATAAACAAAAAAACAACATTAGACAATGAGATCATAAATACAAGAAAAATATATTGTAGTTATGTCCACAATGAGCTCTCTAAAATCCTTTGCTGGGTTGAAAAAGCGTTACTTCCAGAAGGTTCTGGTAGCAAGCACCACAGCAGCAGCTACTCACACTGTCTTTTCAACAGATGATTTCATTAAAGTGGCCGGTTGAACCGCTGCCCCCGTTACCAAACACAGCTGTTCTGTGTCTGGCATTTAAAACAGAATTTCACTTTCAGCCAGATGATGGACGACATTTATATGTTGTGTATGTTGTTTGTTGATTTTTAAATGCATTTGTGGCAAGTTGTTTGAAAAACAGTTTCAAATGTTCCTACGCGTGTTTATTCGAGTTCATCTGCAAGTGACTTTGGCTTTGATTCCTGGCCACAAAATGCTCTTTTATTGCTTCAACAGTTTTGTCAAACATGAACAATGATTCATGAGTTGTTTAGCTGACTTAATATAATTAATATACTTTTTTTTTACATTTTCCTGACAGTATTTTCCTAAACATATTCAGCGGGTGTGTAGTGGATACAATCTAAAAACGTTAAATAAACTTATTTAATCTTATAAATAGAAGAAGTACATTATGTAATATGCTTTCATTGCGATCTATTTTAAAGGCTCTGTAAGCGATATTCATTTGTTAAGGCTAACCCTAGCTCTATATTCCGACAGCCATCTCTGATATAGAGTGTTTTGGGGCGGGGGGGGGACAGGAAGTTAGCCAAAACGACGACATCGCATACAGCGCTTTTAAATACTACCACTTGGGCCTGTTGTAATGTTATTTACAGTCAAATATGAGGAAGGTTTTCAGTCGTTTTTTTTATCATTTTTTAAATATCATTACATATAGAAAGTAGTATAGTATAGTTAAGAAAACCAACACCAAAACAGCTGTGTGTCTGATGCACTGTTCAGTTCAGTGTCTTTTTTTTTTATTTCAGGGACGGGGCTTCCCGGGCCCCCTTCCATTCACTTTCAATGACTTCATCATGGCTTAATCAGTGGGTACCGGATGACCATATCAGCCAAGCAGAGATTACTCATGCAATTGCATGTGTTTAACCTAGAGAGGGAGTCGTCCAATATCGGTTACCTTCCGGTTTCCCACTCGCGCGCAGACGACAACCTCGCTCAGACATTACACGATGATTGCAGCACAATAGAACAATGCTATAACGCGATGCGCCACTCATCAGCGCAGACAATTAGGCGCTCAAAATGCAGATAAGCTTCTTTTTTTTGTGGCTTAACATCTGGAAGCTGTTGAATAAAAAATGAAAGAAGAAAAACACAAAAACACAAACGACATACTACCAAGTGATGTTTTGATTTGGCCTACAACCTTTCTTATCAGTCCAACTGTTTTTGTTTGTTCAGTTTTCCCTGACATATGTCAGCGCACAATATTTACTGTGTTTGATTAATGACCCCTAATGACCCCTAATCAAAGCTATCTGTGAACAATAACATGACTGACTGATGAGGTCAGTAGGCCTATAGGCATGGGAAAAAGTTGGTTTACTCATGAGAAACGAATCACAATTTTAAAATGAAGACGTATTTGCCAAAGCCCATGTAATGTCATTGATTATTTTATCTGATTTATTATTCCAAGGCATAGTAGATAAGATAAGATAAGATAAGATAAGATAGATGTAGTTTCATTAGTTACAACTGCATACAACTTTATTTAAACCTCCCTTGTAAACATTAACATGTTTAAGCGCGAGTGTGCGAGCAGTGCCTATCTATCTCCTGCAGGATATTGTACAGGCTCACCTTCCCTGGCTGTAGATTCTTCTGGAAGAGTAGTTGCTATTAATAGCCGAGGAGCAGCAGGGGAAAGGTTAGAGGGTCCAATGGAATTGTCTTAACAGCTTCATTATCGAGAGGTGTCAAGCTAGTTTGTCTGTATACTTCACAGTCCTGTATTGAGGTGTGAATAGGTGAGCACAGTGAAAAGGTGGATGTGGCTCGGTGGGGTTTCCAACACATATCATAGTGTTACCCGTAGACAAAATGGCCGACAGGCGTATAGGATCCACTAGGGATCCCCTACCCCCACTTTTAGAAATCTCCCTAGAAAAGTCCCTTTAGCGTTTTTTTATATAAAATGTTTTTGGGATCAAAATTGCTTTTGATGAAATGAAAG
>OMKP01086517.1:0-10143 GCA_900302375.1 Bathygadus melanobranchus | reverse complement strand
CACATTACCGAGTAGATGACCGGGCTGGGCTCAAACTACACACATTACCGAGTAGATGACCGGGCTGGGCTCAAACTACAAACATTACCGAGTAGATGACCGGGCTGGGCTCAACGCGGCTCCTTACCAATACACAAACATAAGCCTCATAAACTATTTTTTTTACATATAATCCACGCGAACGATAGGTGCGAGGTTACGGTAACGAATAAACACCGGAATAACGTGATGGCCTTTACGTTCATCAGTAGATGATATAGGACTGTATTATAAGGCCTACAATAGATTAGGACTGTATTATAAGGCCTACAATAGATTAGGATAGTATTATAAGGCCTACAATAGATGATATAGGACTGTAGGGCCTACAATAGATGATATAGGACTGTATTATAGGCCTACAATAGATGATATAGGACTGTATTATAGGCCTACAGTAGATGATATAGGACTATTATAGGGCCTACAATAGATGATATAGGACTGTATTATAGGCCTACAGTAGATGATATAGGACTATTATAGGGCCTACAATAGATGATATAGGACTGTATTGTAGGCCTACAATAGATGATATAGGAGTGTATTATAAGGCCTACAATAGATTAGGACTATTATAAGGCCTACAATAGATGATATAGGACTGTAGGGCCTACAGTAGATGATATAGGACTGTATTATAGGCCTACAATAGATGATATAGGCTGTATTATAGGCCTACAGTAGATGATATAGGACTGTATTATAGGCCTACAGTAGATGATATAGGACTGTATTATAGGGCCTACAGTAGATGATATATAGGCCTCAGTTGGTACAGTCCTGGATAGGATCTATCCATATATCTGGACACTGCCACTTGTCGCTATATTGCTTGTAACGTCGAATCAACATCACCAGTAAAATAGGGGCCAGATAAATAACATTAGGAGACGCGCCTTTTGAAGAGAACACAATATTTAATCTCAATTTCCGTTGTTCGTCTCCACCAAGCGAGACATGTCACGCCTGTCTGTCCTGACATGTGTGTCCTGACCTGTGTGTCCTGACCTATCTCAAAGTGGTGGACTAGAGGGATATAAGCTTTATATCTTATCAGCCTCTTGTATCCACAATAACAGGCTGGTCAACTGCGAGGTCAGGCGCACTAAAATATCAATAAAGAGAAGACGATATTAGATTTGATCTCTTTATGAAAACATCCGCTGAGCCTCACTGCCAACAAATTAAAAGAATCATTCTTTTTCATTTAGAGCACTCGTTTGCGATATTCATTTCAATTTTCTAATGCACTTAGCTGCCGCGCTATAGGAGTTTGTATTTGACATTATAGGCAATTTAATAAAGATAATTCGTTCTAAATTAAACGTTCTACTCAAATATGGAAATTATTGTTAATATAAGAAATGAAGATCGAGTAAGGAAAGCCGTGGTTAACCATAGAGCCAGTAATAATATCAAAAACGAAATCTTATTATGTATTTATGAGTTAGGCTATTAGATTCACTACAACAATTATACAATTATAAAACTAAAAAACAACTGTCCTTCCCAAACGTAAAGCATAAATAATGTAGCATGTAAACATTCTAGGCCTACATGATTGAATTAAACCTACTCATTTTAATTATTTTAACTGGAAAAGCCGCGAGCTCCGCTTCAAATCCTCTCTGATTTCACGCGCTCTTCTCCAGTGTCTTTGCGCCGAGCCAATCAGAACCACAGGCTCATTAAGGTAGCCTAATTAAACCCATTTCACGGTTCCTCGGCCAAACGGCGTGTAAATACCCCATCAAAGTGGACGTGTTCCGGTTCAGCAGCCGCCGTGTAGGTCGGCGGAAACACAAAGAGGCGCCGTGTGTGCGTGTGATTCTTATTATAAATCCTTTATACATTAGATTAGTGATGTGTGGTAGTATTATACGTCCTTTATACTTTAGATTAGTGTTGTGTGATATTGGAGATCCTTTACGCGGTATTTCTGTTAGATTTGGCGGTTGTCTCTCATTCACACCGCGTCGCCCTGCAGCCCCCGGGGATGAAGAAATGACAACCAAACAATAACCCAGAAGAACCGGAACATTTACATGTCCTATGGTTAGATCTGTCACGCTAATTATCTCAAACTATATTTACATGAAAAATAAAGAAAAGCACAAAAACACAACAGCCTAAAAATAGGCGTATAGGCTATAAGTTAAGTTATAAGTTGAAGTCACATGACTTGATGATGTAATTATATAGAGCGTAAATAAGCAGTTTTATACATTATACAACAATCACTTTTTTATTTTAAAATGAGCAATAATAAGTTAAGAACATGCAAAGTCATCAAAAGCAACAGGAGTAAAGAATACACGCTTCTTACCGGAATGTGTTTAAAATGTTTAAATAGGCCTATGTTTAAACACATTTAAACGCTTCTTGGTTCAGTGTTAAATATATTTAAAGTGTTTAAATAAGTTTAAAGCGTCTTTAAACTTATTTAAGCACATGTGTTAGAACACATTTTATACGCTTCTTGACTGATTTCTTGATTTCTTTTTATGTTTGGACACATTTTAAATCCAAACGGGAGGCGTCTGAATCCAGCGTGAGAGCAGTGTGGAGTCTCTACAGTCTTGAGGAAGAGGGTCACTTCTCAGTGATCTTATGGACGGCTTATGAAGGTGTAGCCTATTTTAGATAAAACATGAATAACATTTTCAACACAGGGTGCAGTAATTAATCCCGGGTCCATGCAACGATATAGGCCTACCACAGTGTCCCTTCCACTCGGGATTTTCCTCTCTTGTCTAAAAGCGCTGAGGCACCGATACTACGAGGTGTTGAGCACCGGTCTGGAATACACACCTTGGTAGTAGGTGGCCTCTAACGGGTCCGCTGCAGGCGCGCGTCCGCCCAGCGACAGTCCGGCGGATCCGCCCGAGCCGTAGGCGGAGTACTGCAGCGCCTGCAGCTCGTAGGCCTTCAAGTCCAACTTATGCTGCTGCTCCGGGGAGGACATGAGGTTGTGGATGGAGAAGGGGTGGTTGAAGGGGTAGTGGGGGTCGGCCTTCAGGTGGAAGTCCTGTGCCATAGCGTGCGGCGGCGGGAGAGAGAGCGCCGTGACCCCCGTGGCGTGGTGGAGCTGTGAGCCGGGGACCTTGAGGTCAGGGGCCGCCCGACTGGCCCGGTGGTCCTGGCTGGGGGGGTTGGGGTCCATAGGGTCCACTTTGATCCGGTTGGATCCCTCGGCGGCGGGAGGAGAAGAGCCGCTCGCCTCCTTCTTCCCTTCGCTTTTAGTCGATAACTTTTTGTCGCACTTAAAGCGCTTCTGTCTGCGGAGGTAGCAGCCGTTCTCAAACATGTTCCCCGAGTCAGGGTGCAACGCCCAGTAAGAGCCCTTCCCCGGCTTGTCTGGGGACCGCGACACCTTGACGAAGCAGTCGTTGAAGGAGAGCGAGTGTCGGATGGAGTTCTGCCAGCGCTGCTGGTTGTGGCGGTAGTAGGGGAACAGGTCCATGATCCACTGGTAGATCTCGCTGAGGGTCAACATCTTGCTGGGCGCCTGCTGGATCGCCATGGTGATGAGGGAAATGTAGGAGTAGGGCGGCTTGGCGTGCGGGTAGCTCCGCCGGAACGACTTGTTGTCCCGGCCGCGGCTCAGGGAGCTCTGGGTGTAGGACATGGAGGACGACATGCTGGGACTCAGGCTGCCGTAGTGGGTCAGGGCGCTCATGGACGCCTGCTGGGCCGCCATGGAGCTCATATTTGTCGGGCTGAGCGCTGCACCCATCCCCCCGGGGCCAGGGGCCATAGAACCGGGGCCAGGGTTGGGGTTGGGGCCCGGGCTGAGGCCCGTGTTGGAGTAGGACATGTTGAAGGAGCCCGCGGTCATGGTCCCCATATAGCCGTTCATCATCCCGCCTGACGTCATGGGCGAGTACACCTGCGGACCACAGGCATAGTATAATTATACGAATACTTACTTTATAAATACCACACTTATTAGTAAGTATAGTATTTATACTAATACTATTATATTATTCATTATCCTAATAAATAGCCTACTTTATGCTCACACTGTTCATTATCCTAATACTATGTAGGCCTAATATACTAGCCTACTATTTATTATACTGATACTAATACTAGCCTACTAGTTGTACTTATAGGCTACTAATACTAATGCTAATACTAACAGGCTACTTATGAAGCTGTATAGGCATAGGTACTCATACTATAGGCTACTAATATGTTATGTTATTATCCACTACTCTTTATTATAGTGATAGGCCTATTTATTATATCATAATTATTATATTATTATAATGGACCTAAACTAGTTCAACTCTTTATTATACTAATACTATTTATTATGTTTGATAATTGATTTAATAATAATAATGCTATTCATTGTACTAATATGTATTATAGGCACACATAACGCTGTTACGTTATACAAAATAGACACTCCGTATAAAACTGTCATAATAAGATCATATACTAAGTCTTTTATAGCTTAATACTATTTTATGCGTTATCTTTTGTTGGACTCCGGTCCACTCCTTTGCTTTTAGACATCAGATGAAGCATTTTATTATTATTAATTTATAACAATTTATCATCAGGCCTAAATAACGCAACGTTTTGCACCACTCAGTTGACGTTGGACTGATGAAAAAGCAGAAAAGAAACGATTTAAATATTTAACCCTGACCAAAAATATGTGAAGTCTGTAGGAGGAAAATTCAACCCTCTGATGTAAAATAATGCAGTGTAATAAAAACATATAACACACTGCATACATTTTAGCACATTCAAGCCGATTCGTCCTTTCAGGAGAAAGTTAAGACAGCCTAACAGGTGTCTTTTAACGCTTCACCAAAACAATAATTTAATTCAAAGTGCCACAAAGGTTAAACGAGTTCACTAGGAAAATAAAGGGAAGCAGCTTTCCTCTTAATTCACAACAACGGATGTATAGAAACCAAATCAAAAGTCCCACCTCTTGCGCATCGCTGTAGTAGTTGTTCCAGTCCGGAGTCTCATGGCCTTCCATCTTCACGGCAGCCCGCATAGTGGCGCTGAACCACGGCGAGGACTCGGCAGACCCCCGGCCCACACCCCCCCACGACCCAGCCACCGCTCCTACCTCTGCTTGCGCCGTTCCTCCTGGCCAATCACAGCCCGGCTATCTCTCCTAACGCTCCTCCGGGCCAATCACAGCCCAGCTATATCTCCTACCGCCCCCCCTTGGCCAATCATGGCCGTGGACGGTGGCGGCACCTCGTCATGTCGCGTCATGCCCCCCCCCCCAGTCTGTCGTCTGGTCATCTGGAAGTATTGGTATATTTATAAATGGTAAATGGACCGCATTTATATAGCGCTTTTATCCAAAGCGCTTTACATTTGCCTCACATTCACCCATTCATATTTAGCTATTTATCGATTCATAAATCTAGCCTCTCTAGCCATCCGAGTCATTGAGGGACTGACCAAGAGATGCACTACATCAGAACATGGCCCTAGGGCCCTAGGCTAAGTGTTAACTGCGGAGTTGTTAAAGTAGACCTGTTTAACCCAAACTAAACCAGCACTTCAAATAAAGGGTAACTAACACAACCCTAGCCCAAACCTCTCTTTCGTCTAACCTTCTTCACTTTAGGCCTACACTTTTTGAATTTTCGTTTGGAAGGGATTTTCCTTTTAAACGATTTAAAATGAGTTAAAACAGAGCTGAACGAGTTATATGCAATCAATGATTTTTTCCACTTTAATTAAGAAAAGGTTCCTTTAAAACTGAATAAACACACACTGACATATATATGATTCAAAGCTTTAATAGCATGTTGGTTCAAAACATTTAATAACAGGATTAGCCTATTAAACCTTAATGAGAGAA
This sequence comes from Bathygadus melanobranchus, assembly GCA_900302375.1. Lineage (NCBI taxonomy): Eukaryota > Metazoa > Chordata > Actinopteri > Gadiformes > Macrouridae > Bathygadus > Bathygadus melanobranchus. Next base: position 4,256 of record OMKP01086517.1, on the reverse strand, counting down.
TAAGTGATCATTGATAATAATAATTGGCGAATATCTGTGATCTGTGACTCCGTGAGGTCGATCGAAGGATGACGTCATAGATATTATTGACGTGCATAAAAACAAAATGGCTTTGCATACCTTTTAATTACGCCTACGGTTTTACTGTGCGATGACGTCAATTTGTGTTTCCGCCATAATCTGCATTCATGTCGTCCGGTAGGCCTCGGCCTACTCGTAGAGCAATATTAAGTTCTAGGCAATAAGCCTACCTCCAGTATAGTATGACTACTTGTTCAGGAGAAATAATATCAATAATAATAATAGTCTAATAACAACAATAATAATAACAATAATCACCATTATTATTATCATTATCATTATTATTGTTATAAGATGAAAATGAATGGTTAATGAATATGAACATTAATTATACATATAGCAAAAATAATTCATAATAATACTTAAATAACTTTATTTGTATATTATAGCCTTTTCATAGGATGATAATACTGTAGAATATGTACATATGCATGCAAAAAACATATATATATATAAAATATTTTATAAATAATAATATCATGTATAAAAAATAAGAATAATGATGATGAATAATGTATAGTATTTGTAACTACTGTGTGTGTGGTTAATATGTTTGTCCGGGTTGGGCCTTCTCTCTCTCTATGGCCCCCTGCCGGCTACAGGTCGTCACTACGCAATACGAGTTTCACAAGTACATTATAGTACTTAGAGTACAACAATACTATAGTATTAAGTACTAGTATTAATACCACGCTGATACTATAATATCAGATGTGCTTAATAGATACTTAATACTAATAATAATCAGAGGTACTTCAAGTTTTATTCTTTACATACAAAGTCATGTAAATGATATTTGACAGTAAACAGGCTGTAAACATCATATTGACTTTAAATACAATACACCCAAGATGGCTTTTACATGACATGATCACTCGTGAACCACTTAAATAACCCTCATCTAACCTTAACCCTTCTGTCTTAAATGCTTTGCATTTTATAGAGAAATATGCTGACCAACCAAATCCCCATGAGTTTCAACAGAAGCTAGCCTAGCCTAGCCTAGCCTGAACCCTAACCCTCACCCCACAATACAATAACCCAACCCTAATAACCAACAACCACCAACCAGACAACCCTAACCAAAGTTAACTTAACATAACCTCACCCTTACAATAACCCAAACTAACCTAACCTAACCTAAACTAAACTTACCCTAACCCAACCTCATCCTAACCCTAACAAATCAAACACAACCTAAAATATCCTCATGTTATCTAACCCTAAACCAAGACAACTGTAACAGAATGTATAATTACATAACATAACCCAATTCAACCCAAGCTACCTCATATAGTACAGACAACAGTGCTGGGAATCCAAGCTCCAATCATGTCATGGCTGCATCATCGTCTCTCTTTCTCATTGGTCGTCTCCATGGAATCCTTGCCACCTGCCTCTGCGTTCTTCATCGCCATCTTCTCAGCTTTCCTCACGGCGCGGTCCTTAGATCGCCTGACCAGGCAGCATCTCACCACCAGCACCACCAGCACCACCAGGACCACCAGCGCCACCAGGACCGCTACTGCCACCAACACCGGCATCATGATTCCAGTCCCGGTGTCCTCCCCCACCCCCAACTCGGTCCAATTCCCAGGACATACGGCAGCCGGATCCAGAACTGAGCCGTTGATCATCCAGCGTCCGTCGGAACAGTTGAACTTCTGCTGGGTCCTGGACCAGCACTCCACCGTCAGCACCCCCGGAGGGTCTTGCTCCAGCCAGCGGGACCTGGGGATGGAGAGAGTGGAGCAGGGCTTGGTCCCTGGCACCACGGCAGGGTCTGGTTGAGCTTCAGGTTTCAGTTTAGATTCAGGTTCTGGTCCTAGTGTGGGGGTGAAGGTGGTGGTAGTGAGGGTGGTGGGGGTAAGGCTGGCGGTAGTGCGAGTGGTGAGGACCGGGGTCTGGGTGGTGGGTGGCTCCGTCTCCCCAGTGGGGAGGACCAGGGTCTGGGTGGTGGGTGGCTCCGTCTCCCCAGTGGGGAGGTCTGTGAGTTTGTGCGTCCGCTTGCAGATAAAAGCGGTCTCGAGTCGACAGCCCTTGGCCAGCAGCCCCCAGCGTTTGAGCTCCAAGCCATCCGCCTGAGCCATGACAGCAGCACAGGCCACTGTGGTGCACGTCTCTTCAGGCAGTTCCCACCACTCGCCCTTAACCGCCCAGTGCTCGCTGTTGTCCGACAGCCACCTGAAGCCTTTGAGAGGGAGGTAGTGGTCCACGCACTGCACCGCGGCCCTCCTCAGGCCCACCCAGAAGGCCTGGGGGCTGACGGACCCCTCCAGCTTGGCCGCTATGCGACGGAGCACCTCAGTCACCTCCTGCTGTGAGGAGAGTTCTGCCAGGCTGCCCCCCTTAGAGCACCGCTCCATGGCCTTGTCGAAGCTCAGAAGCTCCATGTGGACCTCGTACACCTCGGCGGGCCCCTCGGGGCCTCCATACACCCCCCCAGGCCCTCCAGACCTCAACCCCAGCATGCAGAGTCCCAGCAGGACCCTCCACACCAGACTGCATTCCATCATCTCTGCTCTGACTGCCGGCTTTGAGCATCCAACGCACACAACAGTGGCTCCTCCCTTTCCTCAGGCAGGAAGTCTGGTCTTACGCGATTGTCTCAGCTTCCTGTAAGCAAGAGAATTCCAGTCGGCTTCAAACTCCAACAATAACAGTGGAGAATGATTGTTGAGTTCTGTATCTAGAGAATTGATTTTGACACACACACACATTTACATTTAGAGCATTTGGCAGACGCTTTTATCCTAAGCGACTTACAAAAAAGCAACACATTTGTCGAAAGAGAATATATCGCTGAAGGTAGAGTGCAATTAGAACAGAACAAGTTACAAGCATTCCTGGTTGCCAGGTCCGGGCGCCTTACTGATGGCTGCCCACTGCTCCTGGCTTTCCCTGGGGGAGGACGGTCAGGATGGGATAAATGCAGAGAAGGCATTCCACCGGCGACGCCAATAATTGCATGTGCGTGTGTGTGTGTGTCGCCGCTCACAGTGTGTGTGGTTGAAGTGTCGACCGTGTGGCAAATAAAAGGACGCTTGTCCTCTGATTACTTACTTATTACTTATTACAATAGAGCAAGTTTACAATCGTACAGTTGCTAGGTTGGCTCCTTACTGTAAAACAGCAGGTAGCCAGGATAAGATGCTATCACACACACACTCTCTTTCTCCCTCTCCGTCTCACAAAGATTAAAACGCTCACACTCTCTGTTGCTGATTAGATTAGTTGTGACTAGTTATTATAACATCTACTACAACACTATAATATATGTAATACACTATACTAGATACAATACACAAAATCATACTGGGTCATCTAGACATACAGTGAAACTTCAACACAGACTAATGTATACACATTGTGTGTGTGTGTTTTCCTTCCATCCACTTCCTGGAGGAAGCCACTGAAGAATGGAAGGATGTGAGGAGGGGTGGGACTGTTGTCATGGATACAAGGAAACATTGTATTCATTTCCTAGTGAGAACTGGGATGTTTACTGTTGACCTGCGCTCATGACTGTTGACCTGCTCGACCTACCCGTTAGCAGCTAACAATTAGCCTCAGAGCATCATCTAGAGTACCGTTAGCAGCTAACGATTAGCTTCAGAGCATCAACTAAAGTACAGTTAGCAGCTACTGATTGGCCTCAGAGCATCAACTAAAGTACAGTTAGCAGCTAACGATTAGCGCCAGAGCATCAGCTAAAGTACAGTTACCAGCTAAAGGTACTGTATTGACTACAGTAAGCACTTCCATATTTGTATGCCTTGGCTCTTTGTAGGATCTTGTACGCTGGTATGTCCCGTCACTTGAAATATAACTTAGCTTGTGTAGCATCTTATCCTGGCTACCTGCTGTTGTACAGTAAGGAGTCAACCTAGCAACTGTAAGTTTGTAAACTTGCTCTATTGACCTGGCAACCAGGAATGCTTGTAACTTGTTCTGTTCTAATTGCACTCTACCTTCAGCGATAAATTGTTGTCTACCTCTTTCGACAAATGTGTTACTTTTTTGTAAGTCGCTTTGGATAAAAGCGTCTGCCAAATGCTCTAAATGTAAATGTAAAGACTTGGTCCAGACAGAGAAAACACAAAATAACGAAAGGAAATGTCCCACCTTTATTTCTTTAGTTTTGGAACACAATAAACACAAATATTTGTGTAAAA
>OMKP01086515.1:0-10420 GCA_900302375.1 Bathygadus melanobranchus | reverse complement strand
TCTCAGCGGTGCTGTGCACGTGTAATTGTAAAATCAATTCACATAAACCATTGTGATAATAACATGGTACCTAAAGAAGTGTGTGTGTGTGTGTATGAACTCAAGGGAAGTCTTAACAGGCTTACGGGTTAGCTGCTTAAAATTCTTCTGTGGTAACTAACAAGAGAGGGCAGCACACGGAAACAGAAAAGGTACTTTGTTACAGCGAGGAAAAACAAAGAAATGAGGTTGGAAGTGTGGTGGGTGTTGGGCGGTGGGTGTCGGGTGGTGTGATATTGTTGCATGTTTATTCATGGTCTCTCCCACTCTCACTGATCAATGGTTGTGAAGTCCTGCAGTCACCACCACGAAAGGCCATGACAGCTATATATAAAATATATGCAGAAAAAAGCCAGCCACCTCCTCTACAGTCATCCAGTGTGTGTGTGTGTGTGTGTCTGTACCGTGCATGCATGTATGTATTTGAGTAACTCATGTATTGTGATGATGAATGTATTGCCTTCAGTCACGTGTGTGTGTGTGTGTGTGTGTGTGAGTGTGTGTGATTGATATTCCACCTGCAGAAGAAGCTGAAGCCAGTGTCTTTAAACTGACAGCCAGCAGAGAGAGAGACACACACGTGGGGGTGGGGCAGGGCAGAGTGGGACAAAGCCGTGGGATTTGGTCAGGTGGATAAAAGAGAGAGGAAGACGAAAAACGCAAAGAGAGAGAGTGATGGGCGAGAGGAGAGGGGTAGAGACTGAGAGGAGAGGGGGAGACAAAGAGGAGAGAGACAGAGAGGAGAGGGATGGACAGGAGAGGAGAGGGAGAGAGAGGAGGGAGAGGAAGAGACAGAAAGTAGAGGGTGAGAGAGGGTGAGAGACAGAGATGACTTGAGGTGAAATAGCTGTGCAATCATGTGTGCACTGTGCAGTCAGTCACACAGACAGGTAAAGCAGGTCTATGGAAAAGGGACATAAAGGCTCATAGTAACAGACTAATAATGAAGCACACTATTTGACAGTATTTCACGTGAAACAATAAAACGTTTGAGACATTATGAATACAGACATTAAGTGTTGTTTGATATGTTGGGTGTGGTTGGCTATTGACCGACTGACTTACATGCATTACACTAGCACAATCATGACTTGGGGGTTTATAGACGATTAACACAGCGTTCATATCCATCAGTGATATCCACACGTGTATCAGCATTTGTTGTTGCGGACTGAAAACCCCAGGTCGTGGCACGCATAAGAACACCGGCGAAACAAAACAACAACAGTGCGCATGTTCAACATTTGGGTGAAGCGCACGCACACTGCCACTTTAAATGGCGACACCTCCCAGTCTCTGAACCTCCGGTGAGTTTTCGCTGCAAGAAGCGCAGTGGCTCACAACCAGACTTGAGCGTCCGGTTCAACAGCAACAGAGCAAACAAGGCGTAAAGAGAGGTACACGTCTCCACACCCATTCGAATTTCACAAGGAGTGGAGTAATTGAGAGAGGAAACAAAAGGGATTGCTGCAAGATTCCCGTTGCGTGAATTTAACTTGGATTTAAAAAAAAAGGGAGCAGTCAACAGGTGCGTTGTAGACCACTCACCTGTCATGAATGAGGTCGGACGTGACGATTTGTTGGCACGGAAATATGGCTGCCAGACTCATTTATTAAAGTGTTAACAGTCTTTGTTTATTTCTTTAGGGAAACATAGGCCTACACGGACATTGTAAGGTAAAATCAACTTTACCAGCTGCACGGCAGTCTAGCAATGGATTACTGGCACGTCACCTCGTCGGATATGTGCTGAACTTTACACACCTGACCTCACCGAACAGGTGGTTCTGGTGACGTTTCTCCCCACACATTTTTTTCTTTCAAGAAAAATAGAAATTTTGCGTTCTTATGGGGAACCAGGTGGAAAAACTGACTCATTTAAATTACGACGAAGTCCCAACATCAGACCCCAACGGGTTTGACCCCGGTGAAGACGGACCGCGGATCGGCGTGTCCTACATTTTCTCAAACGACGACGACGACCACGAAGACACCTTTGACATCCCGCCGGACAGTCGCCTCCCGCGTCCGGAGGACGAGACGCCGTTTGACCCTCAAAACGAGCTGGAGTGTACGGTGCACTACCGGGACGAGTGTATTTATCAGAGAGACACCGCGGAGACCGACACCAACGCAACTCACTCCGCCGAAAGTCTGTTGAACAGGTGCAGGCCCGGTGACCTGTTGGAGTTCGTGTCCACCGGCCAGTATCCACACTGGGCGGTGTACGTCGGTGACTTCCAAGTCGTCCACTTGCACCGGGCTGAGATTAAGAACAGCTTCCTCACCGACGCGAGTCAGGGCAGACCGGGCAGGATAGTGAACGGTCTTTATCGGTACCGTGCCCTTCCGCCAGAGGTGATTCTGAGAAATGCGCGGGATCACGTTGGCGCGCGAGACCTCGAGCTGTATTGGCGCAACGCGGAGTGTTTCGCCGCGTGGTGCAGGTACGGTAAACGGGAGTTCAAAATCGGCGGGGAGATAAGAATTGGTAAACAGCCGTACAGGTTAACGTTGATCTTCACGCAGAAAAAGCGCCACGTACTCGAATTTCAGAGTCTGGAAGACGTGATCATGGAAAAACGAAGGAACGACCAAATTGGCAAAGTGGCAGTGATGCAGGAGCTCGCTGCGCACCTTAATTCAACTAACGAAATCAAGGATGAACCCTTTGGTTGATTAGTGGGCCTATGGCAGGCCAACAGTGAAGTGCAGTGGAGGCGATGGAGTTGGCAATTTGATGAGAAAACATTTTAGTTCACAGAGTAGGTTGGTTGGAAGGAAGGACTACTAAGCTACTAAGCTGCCCAACTAAGAGATGCCTATGGACAACAGAATAATCCCCTGCTTAATGAAAGCTAGCAAATTGTCTGTTTGTGGATTTTCTGGGGCCTTAGGCTATCAAACTCAGGTATTGGAAACCCGAGTGTTCAAATGAAAACATTTAGTACTATGTATGAAAATTTAAAAAAATGTGTGGCTTTATTAAAAACAAAAACAATATTCCACTGATTTGTATCCTGTGGATACAGTTCACAACAGTGTGGAGTGGACTTTTATCAATGTATGGTGTTTAATAATTTCTGAAGAAAAATACTTTGTATAATAGTATAATGGAAATAAATATCTATATTTGAACAATGAATTTTTGTTTCTTTTGACTTTGACAACATAACTGATTAATTCCTTGAAGGTAGAATGAAGCTGACAGTTTAAATTGGCTGACAATACTGAATTTCTGTATGTAAATATTTGACTAAACAACTCCCTGAAGGCATCATATTACTTTTGTCTGTTTCTTTGAATAACTGGAGATAGTCATGAATATAGTTTGTTGTCTCTTGTTTACATTGTTTTTTTCCATATTGTTCTGTAGGTAAACATGCAATTTGTATAAACCCACAAAACCATTGAAAAATAATATAGACAATGGGTGGTATAGCAGATTCTTGTGACAGAGCGCTCAATATATTCATATGTGGACAGAATGCAAAGGAAGTGAATGGCATGTAATCGGCACCAACAAGCAAAAAAAAGTTATGGCTGTGTTGTATTTAACTTAAATGAACATTTCTTCAATTCCCTGTAGTATATAATGAAAGCGTATGTGTGTCAACTCCATGTTTATGACCGTTTCAACACTAGCCAAGTGGTATTTGCATATAAACAATGCTACCGATAGAGGAGTAGAATCTGGTCATATGCTTGTGAGTTCGTATCTAGCTGGTGCTTCTGTCTCTCCATGGATATTAAGTAATGGTCTACACTTTGAAGTTCACCATGCTAACATAATCATGGTCCTTGCAGATGTGTTATAATTTGCTTTAGTACTTTAACTTGAATACATGAGCAGATAACGCATTTTACTTCCTTTGAAACTATAAGTAAGTGTTTAAACGGCCCCTCCTACAGTGGCCATGTATTTTTTCAACACTAAATAATACAACAGCATATAAAGTATAAACAGTAAGACTGACCTGGTCTACAAGACGTCATTTTCCAACCCCTTTATGCTTTGTGGGCACAAGATATCCATCAAAGCTATCTACAGGCCCATGTCTTACACACAGACACCACCTTGAGAGTTTTGGAGATTCTATCAGCCACACAGGAAGTATAAGTTTATTCTAGAACTTACTGTAGGTGAATCAAGCGATTGTTATCTAGCCATGGAAACGCAGTTGCCACATAGATCAAGGATGAGAGAAACAAGTAGCAAATAGGCATTTATGGTTCTTTTGAGAACTCCAGGTCATGCAGTTAGCTTTGACAAGAGTGGTGCCCAAAGGTTTCTATCAGCAATCATGTTTCGTTTTTCTGTGCCACTTGTTACTCAAATACCATCTCTGCCCTGCAGAGAGACCCTCCTTTGATGGGACTCTTTTGATTGAAACAGAATTTAGTGTTGTTGTGTTTGGAAGATGAGCAATGCAGATGAAACGCTGTGATTCTTCAGGCTAGAGTTGAAAAATTTAATTTGACAACACAGTCCGTGTTTGAGATGGTGGTTTGACTTTCAGAATTGACTGCAGTTTAGTTTATTTGTATTATTTATATACTTTTCCCTGTTTTACAGGTTAAATTAGGCCTATTAAACAAAAATAAATGTGTTTGTATTGGTGCCATAGTCTACCCTCGAAACTGTTTGGGTTTGAATTCTCTTTGAATTAGGTTTTCACTTGCCACTCAAGTTAATTCTGTTTTTGTTTGGTGTTTGGAAAATCGTTGTATTTCATGTGAATGTGGGCATAATTAAATGTAGTGATGAAATGAAACTATTGAAATAACAACGCTCCATAAATATCCCGGTAGGCTTACAGCTCACAATTGACTTCATTTTATGGTGTTGAAAGTCACATGCATACTTAAACAGTGAACTGTTAAAACAGTTCACTAGGAAGTGAACTGTTTGCCTTTCAAAGAGAACTACTGGTGTGTTTGCTTTTCTGTATGTTTTGGGCTTCGGGCATCCGTTTCAATGGAGCTCGGCACCTTGCTGGCTATAGAGGTTGACGACACTTTTTTTTAACTGCCGACAACGTGGTTGACAAGTAATTAGCATGAAGTCAATTGATCTCAATCTGGCTTTTAGAAAAATGATCCTTGAATAATTTTGTTTTGTACGAATAAGCTATGAGATAAACAAACAGCAGAACTGGGAGAGACACACGGGATAATCCGGGTATTATAGTACATTATAATTATATATCATACAAAATAAAGAAGAAAAATACAGCTCATTAGAGAGAGGGCAATGGGAATGGAACCAGGAGATCCTGTTCGATCCTGTTTACATGTGTCTTGTCCAGGCATCCAGAACTGTCTGGTTTATACAACCAGAGGCAGAGAACAAGGAATTCCTAAGTAAACCTGTACAACAAACTAGCCTTGTTTGAGAGGATGGCTTGATGGTTGAATGATGGGTTGAGGAAACGCATGAATGGAGGCCTACATCTGTGACTGTACATTATGCAAATACATAGGTGACATGCTAGCTGTTCTTAACGTATCCCCATGCGTGCAAATCTCAATGCTGTTCTTGCAGTTAATTTGGGGTTTTAAAAGGCGCTACCTCAAATTTAGTTTCATGTAAGTATCGCAGAAAAAGTTAACGTAGGCAATAAGTCCTTAATATGGAATAGGAATAGGTTGTAGAAAAATAAACACACACACACACACTTAACAACACACTTTCAACGGAAAGTTGAAAGGAAGCTCCTAAAAAGACCATTATTTTAACACAGTTCTCCTGCATATTCACATTAAGTAGCTCTCATATAGCCTAGGGGTCAGTAAACCCTCTCAACCAATAAATGACTGAATACACATCCAACCCAGGTGAAATGGTTAGCAAAATGATAGGTACACGCTTTTGGAGAAGAGGTTTCGTAGTTCACCCGCCAGGAATCGTTTAATAGCCTATCCACTGCTCGTACGCACCGAGAGGGAAAATCATCTTTTGTTGATTCCATGTTGTTTTGTTGTCCTTGTATCAAGTCAGTAACTGCTTGTGCTGAAAATAAATTAAGCAATCCATGCCAATCTATACTTCCCTTTGTTTGCTCATTCCTTCCATCCTTCCTTCCTTCCTTCCTTCCTTTCTCCCTACTTTAAGAACTAATGACGCTGTGACGCCATTAGCATGGAAACAATGATAACAGCAGTAGCGACAATAACAGAAGCAGCCACAGGTATGTCGACAAGGAAAGCAGAGCTAGATGTGATGGTTAACCGGTGAAGCTCACAACCATTCAAGGTATAATTAAAGATGGCCGTTCTGAAAGGAACAAGATAACATCAAAATACAAGCAGAAAATAAATAGCTTACATGCACGGGTGACACGGTGACAGTGCATGGGGTCTTAAGGGTCACTGGTTCATCCCACTCTGATAATGATAACGTTGTACTCTCTGTGCTGCCATATCCCATTCAAGTCAAACATGGCTGCCTCTAGATCTTGATAGGAGTGCAGATTACTCACTGGTCAGCAGTTCGTCCTGTGGGGGAAGAGTGGGGTGGTTGGGGGCTGACTGAGACTGATAGTGATGAGCCCACACACAGATCACTGAGGGCAGGAGCACAGCAAAAAGACTTCCACATGCACTATCTTACCATTAAAACCCTTTGATACCACACACATCTGTAAGAACTATCCATTCCAACTGTATTAGTCAACCATACTGCCAGCCTCATTCAGCTGGCAGTGGAGGGGTTTGTTGTCACCACTCCCGTTGACAGTCCCATCATGCATTGTGGGTGTTCATAGTGCAGACAGGCGTGCCCAGCCAGCACATATGCTGCTGGCTCAAATCAAAGACATGGACATTGTTGGTGGTGTGTGTGTCTGTACAGTATGTGAGTGAGAGTGTGAGAAAGACAAACGAACAGAAGGCAGCATTTGTGCCTATATCTATATGTATATGTGTGTGTGTGCATGTGTGTCTGCGTGTGCATGACAACCAGCAGAAACAGCAGGCCATCCTGGCCCTACAGGCTGATGTCGACTGCCGATAATGAGATTTGCGTTCAAACCGTCGGAGGCAAAGCCAATTTGCTCGCGGCCTACTCAGTGGTCGCTGGGCGGATGCGTCATCAAGCTGAAAAGGCGCGGGCAACAGCGAGATGTTAAATTGTGCATCAGCATACAGAGGTGAGATTGCTCGGTCTAGATGGGCTGCGAGAAAAATAATCACATGGAGGAAAGAGGTCGACAATCCAGGCAGGTGACCGCGTTGTCACACGGAGAGTCTGAGGAAAGGACGGAGACCGGGAGCCCTCTTCTCCCGCGACGGACGCATGTTATCCTCGCACGAGGCTTGCTTGCTCAAATTTCCTATTTTGGTAGCAGCTGTTTCATACAAAAACAAGAAAATACAAAAATCTATAGCATATTTAATTAGCACGTGTGTTTGGGCCTTGTTTAGGAAAGCAAACATGGAGGAAATGATATGTTCTCCAGGTAACTGTTTTTCAAATGCTAAGCCAGGCTTAGCATTTGCTAAGTGCTCCGTCGCCAACATAATTACTGTGCTATACTGGGGGTAGACCCCCAGTATAGCACAGTATTGCTTTATAATTATGAGACTAATTATCCTGCTTTATCACAGCCATCACACAAACAAGCATGCACAAAGCCCAACACACACAGGCACAATGACAGACGTGCTCACTAACTTACTCCTAACTAACTTACTACTAAAAGGAGGATTGTTTTTTTTGCTCCAAATCTTTTACTGACTCGCCTACTATTGATGTTGCACAGCTTTTCGTGTGAGATTTATTTCCTACAGGAAAATGACATCACATTCAACTCACATCTTGAATAGACAGACCGGCAAGCGCTGGGAGGGCTTTTCAAAGGGATCAGCAACACATTGATGGAACCGGCCTTCATCGTGTTACTTTAAACGTGTATAACGGGGGCGAGCAAACATGTTCAAATGTCCTTTGTCTCTCAAACATGGAGTCTTCCCTCCCCCCTATCTCCCCCTCCCTCTCCTTGTTATGTTTTATCTCAGCACCAACTGCTGGGTAATCCCTGTGTATATGTCCTTTTTTTCTTTCTTTCAAATATTTAAGGAAGAACCTCCCCTCCAAGAGGTGGGTGAGCACAGTGGGAGGCACACGGACCTCCAATAAATAAACATGCTTCAAAGGCTGAAGATCAGACACATGTAGGGGCCTTCCTGAGTGGACAGCTGCCCTGCTGGTCCCAAGCCCTGAGGGGGCTAACGAGAGTGCGACAGTGGGCCCAACAGGGTCTTAACTGTGTCCATGTTGCACTTGAGAAGTACGGTAGATTTAATCGCCAATCAATTCTATTGGATTTCACTTTAATTCACAGACTAGTTTTTGCACCAAAACTAGTCTCACAAATCAGACTTTAGATCAATATTTAAAGTCTGATGGCAGATGAGCATACATGCGGGGGGCTTTTCACTTTCTTTCATTTCGTATTTGTTTCGACCAATCATGTTGCTGGAGGCGGGGATCTGTAGGTGTGTAATTGGCCATTAACAGCAAACACAAACTCAGCCAACAGTAATAAAGTGTAAAAAAGTGTCTGTAAAGGATTCAAATCAACACTGTGTGGACTGGCCACTGGAGAAATACGCATATTAAAATCCCCTTCTGAAAGATTCATCCACTTGCGCAAATTAGTTTTCCTTATTATATATCTCTCTTAAGTGAGCTAGCACAACATGATTCATCGCCTTGATTTAGAAGTCCTTGAGCAGACTTGCGGTTATCTTTGTTGGTTTTGATCAGTGATAATTCGAACGAATGACGGCAAAATGAGGTTGGAAACGTTTGTCTTCCTATGTTCTCCGACCACGCATTATCCACCGATTGAAGTAAATTCCTCTGTGAGCTATGCCCTTCTTGCATGGCTCCACTGTTGAGTAGACGAGCAGCTCTGCACTCTGTGTCTAAAAGGAGCAGGAATGCAAGGAAACCGTTCCTCCCCAGTCCCTAAAGAACTTGGCCTTATCTCCCCCTCAAATTCATTTACAGGATATCCCGTTTGCTTTGAAGCCGTGTTTCGTATCATAGAATGAGCTGGGAGTGGTTGACCAAGTTAGCAGATTTGGTTGATAGTTTGTTTGTTGTTCTGGCCCGGGGTATGGTATTTGAACATGTTTTCTCATTTTGCCTCAGTGCGTATAAAGTTTAAACCATAAAAGCAGCCAGGGAAAATCCAAAAAGCAGCTCTCTGCCAACCAAGATGGGTTGACTCAAGAGAGCTGTCTTGCTGGAAAGAAGTTTTCACGGTAATGATTTTATTTTGGTCATCTAACTTTTTCTGACGCGCCAACGTGATACCTTCCCCTCGGATCACATCACATCACATCACACACACACACACACACACACATATACATGCCCTCTCACACTCAAAGCACTAAACAAATAGATGTTTGGCAATTCTCCCTACAACAGTCCAGCTGATGAATAATTCAGGTGTGCGCTTCGAGGACTTGTCTATGTCTTATTCTCACGCCCGGCAGGGTTAACCAACTCTGTCTGGAGCTGCTGTGTGTTTCGCAAAACCTAACAAATGATTTATGTTTTTTAAACCTTTTTTTTTTATTTATGCCCATTGAAAGTATGGCCATTAAAAATCAGAGAGGGGAGAGGTGCTGCCGGACTATGTATGGGAGTCCGTTCAGGCCAATATCCTTGAAGGACTTGCGCACGTTCACGAACGTGTTATATGTGCACGTGCACGCACACATAACACACTTGCACACATACAGAACGCGCATGTGCGTGCACATAACACACACACACACACACACGTTGTACGTCCTGGCACTTTGTAGCATCCTGTGTATGTCCCGGCACTTGAAATAGCACTTAGCATTGTGTAGCATCGTATCCTGGCTAGCTTGCTGTTTTACAGCAAGGGGTCAACCTAGCAGTTGAAACGTGTTCTATTGACCTAACAATCATGAGTGCTTGAAATGTCTGCCAAATGCCCTAAATGTAAATGTAAATGAACAAGGTGACAGGGGAGAGCAAGTTTGGAAGTGGAGCGTTTTTATGATAAAATATAGTTTATATTTAAGTTTAGTGTTCACACACGCAGGTTTTGTGAGCATGTACAAGTGCTTCAAGGATATTGCCGTAAACAGGCTGCCATAAGTATGGCTAAAAAAAACACACACACATCACATACACACACACACACACACCCTTTCAGTCCATTCATTAATGATATTGAAGCCCGCTAAAAACCTCCATGAGCGTCAGAGGACTAGCAGGGGTCCACTCTCTAATCCCTGCTATCACTTTTTATATTCTGCCCCTGAAATCCAACCGCTGGTAATCCCCTGGAGGCCGGGGTGCAGTGTGGCCCCAGCTGGTGGAACCCCCCCG
>OMKP01086509.1:0-12868 GCA_900302375.1 Bathygadus melanobranchus | reverse complement strand
TTACCTTGACACCTAACCCTAACTGCTCCTGACTAGCTGGTTGTTACCTTGACACCTAACCCTAAATGCTCCTGACCAGCCGGTTGTTACCTTGACACCTAACCCTAACTGCTCCTGACCAGCTGGTTGTTACCTTGCATGGTTGACACCACCGTCGGTGTATGAATGGGTGAATGTGAGGCAAATGTAAAGCGCTTTGGATAAAAGCGCTATATAAATGCAGTCCATTTACCATTTTACCATTCAATGTTCATAACCTCTGTATATACATTAAACAATAGTTGAATTGCGTAGATTTTCATGAGAATGTTGTAAAGATTCCCCAACAGATTATCTCATTTTGACAATCAAACAATGACATTTGCTGTTACGATTTACTGTAAATTCATTTTTCAACGTTTTGATCAAAAGTGAGTATATATATATATATATATACTATATATTCAGCTACATGGTGATCAAGGAGCAGATAGGGGTTAGGCTTCTAGACTGGGGGACATTGGTGATCAAACCCACTGCCTTTTGGTTAGGTGTTTAATACCCTAACCATCCAACCAACCATCCTACCTCGGTGCTACCCTATGAAGGCTGATGCTGACCACGAACTCTTGACTCTTAACCGAATATTTACTTGGTTAAAACATGGTTCACATTGTAATGCACTTGTAATATTCCCCATCTCCATCTTTTGTTGTGAATAATGTTTTTTTTCAGGGCTGACGTTTAGCAGAGCAAACCTCCGTCTCAGCATCATTACAAGGGATGAGCTGGTATTGATTCCATCACTGGAAAACATCACTGGAAAACCAGTGATTTTCCTAGATGATTTCCAATTGTAAAACAAATGAGACTAGTGTTGAAATGAATGTATGGGTTCATACCTTGGGAAGAAGACTCAATTCAGTGCATAGAATTTACTGACTCCATATTTGTTAGTGAGGAACAAATGACAAATGACAGCAACCTACTTGCATGTGGGCTTTTCCTGCAACTGTTGCTACGCTAGTCCGAACAGAAAAGAAAAACATCAAAATGGAAGAAAATGTGATGAATGTCTTAGTCAAGCAAAACGTCCCTATCAATCTCTATTGTTGGGCTATTGCTCTCAACATGTCTTGGGTTGTAGTAGCTATCCGTCTCGCAGTATACACTGGATGGATCCTTAATGTGATTCACATTTATTACAAATGTGAATTGTAATAGTAGTGGTGTATAAACTCATTTAAAACCTGTTGCGGCTGGGCCACTTACAATGATCGTGGTTCAAAGAATACTTAGCCCAAAGTGAAAGTTACAGCATTTATTCCCCTTATAAAGTATAGATATCTATCCACCTATCTAATTGTTCTGTATGTAAGTGAAGTACTGCGACATGAGAGGAGACAAAGTGGCATCAGAGTTACAAAGGTCAACAGTAAACAGCAGCATTCACGGAAACAAGACCACTTAATTGGACGCCTCAATGGTGTCATTGTCCTTTACCAAAACTACAGCAATAAATCGCATCGCTAATGTGACACATTTCAGCCACTCCCATGTGTCCTAAATGTGTTCCAGACAAATACAGACAGGCTACACACAGACTACGACATTATTAATGAAGATTTAGACAATAATGGCCCTTTCATAGCCATCTTGATATAGAACCCCCCCAAATATAATTGTAATAATAATAATAATAACAATCCTAATAATAATAACAATCATCATCATAACAATAACTACTGTTATATTATTATGTATTGTTATTATTGTTATTATTATTATTACGCTGTTATTGTAAGTATAATTTGTTTTTTGTTTTGAAAAGGGATATAATAATGTAGAACAGTTTTGCAGACAAAAAAGCTGGCTTCAAATCAATGAGGAAATGAAAGGCAACAGGCCACAACCGTAAGGTTCGTGGTGTGGATCGATGGGACGCTATTACAAGTATGCTAAAGATAGCCCGTTCAGTAGGCATGGTCGTTCATCAGACGACCATGCTCTTCTTCTAGGGAGGTGGTGTCATCCTGGTAGTGAACACTCCCATCCGGTTACAAGTGCTTCATTATGGAGACGAGGGTGAATCACAACGCTCGTCATTGCATTTGCTGGCATTATTATGATCAGGCCGATTACCCGGCAAGATATCACCATTCTCAGAACGATACGTAGTGTCACCACAACCACCAAACGTGAAGACGGCAGGATAGTCCTATCTTAAACGTTACACAGGGCTACGTTTTATCAGTTGGTTATAAAACAGCGGTCCGTTACGATAGGTTAGGCCTAGCCTACGGGAACATTATTGAACATATGAGTCGATATCCATATTAGTCCCGGCACCAAATATGTATCAGAACAAGTAGACTGCCACAAGAACGGGCGTGTGAATTCCGTCTGGGCATATTTATCAACGTTAAGGTTATTTAAGTTGTAGGCTACCTTTCTCACTCTACGACAACGTGTGTTCAGTATCGTCGCTGGCGTTATAAGACATTGACATTAGAAGGAGAAATCGGTGTTAAACTGGACAGTGAATTGTGTTGACAAGGATATTGAAATAAATAATTAAGCACACGTTGAAGTCTATCTCATATACACCGAATGTCCCCCGTGTTAGATCGCGAGTCGTAACCTAGCGTCGTAACGTCACATCGGTTAATTCCGTTTTCACGACGAATCGTCCCATATTGTGACTACCTGTTAATCCCCGGCCCGGGTCCAGCCCCGGTTCCTCCGGCTGGCGCACCATTGCTGGGCTTGAGGAGCTGTCCGGGGTCCGGTGGTGCTGAAACGGAAGTCGGAGCCCCCGCTGCGGGGACAGCCGAGCCGGCCTGTCCCGGTTGTCCCTCTCCCTCGAGGCTGGCTTCGTTCCCCATCGGTCAACGGTACGCTTCGACGGAGAGGAAACGCTGATGTGGATGGTTCGTCAGAACCGTAATAAGAACTCGGATCAAACTCGACGCTCTTCCCCTTCCGCCATCATCACCTACAATTCAGCATCCCACACGGAGCAGGCGCGCTGACGGAAGGGCGAGCGCGCTGACGCAAGGGGTGACGAGCGCCCGATTACGCGCGCGTTCACCGTCAGACATTATATTGTGCTGTGGATTTTTTTTTGCGTGTTCATGTTACTACTTATTGATTACACATTACATTGGGACGTACTTACGTCCATTAAACATGTTCAATAAAGATCTTAGATTTGCACATTTTTCGTACCTTATTATCATTAGGACCAAGCACATTTAACAACATGCTATTAACATTGGTGTTCTGGTATGACAGATAAAAACCTTCCAGATCTTATTTATATTTTATGTTTTAAATAACAATACTAGCAATTATGAGTGCTTGAAACTTGTTCTATTTAAATCTTACTGTTGTAAAGTGATATACTGTTGTTTCACTCTTTCAACAAATGTACTCATTGAAAGTTGCTTTGGACAAAAGCGTCTGCCAAATGCCCAAAATGTAAATGTAATTGAAAACGAGAGCTTAACTAGTTTAAACTAGCAAATAAATGTGCAAACAATGAAAACGGATAAACAAACACATTTTCATTCAGTTTATTGTAGTATGAATTGGTAAGGACAAAAGCAACCACGCCCACTGTGATGCTGAGCTGGCATACAGATACATATGTACAAAACACACAAATGCACACAACCACGGCTCAATACGGAGAGCGTTGTCAGGTACAAAAATAAGATGACACTTGGTCATTAATTTACACGACCCAAATGGGAAATATACACCTTCTAATCAAAAAGACCAGGTTCAGGCAGCGACGTCAGCGGTTCCAATATCTTGGTTATAAACTAGACTGTGAGGACATGATTACAAAATATCAAATGACCTTCACACCAAATCACTCTCATCTTTCTGTAAAAGGAAATATAGAAGGCATTTTTCGCCTTGTAAAATGTACAGCCTTTAAATGGAAGTGGCAGCTCTCAAAGGAATTAACATGAAGCCTAAAAGTGTAATACATAATATACACAGAGATATAAAAAGAAGTGACAGCATGATTCCGTTTCTTTTAACGAATATGAGGCCATCTTAAAATACAACAAATAGCCTTTAAGTGCACCAAGTTCTTTTAATTCTTTTCCTTTTTCTCTGCAGTGACTGCTTGATGCTTTGTGACCTATAGGAGATGATAGCTAGTGTGTGTGCATGACATTATATATATACACATACACATACATATATATATATATATATATATATATTACTGCCGCTTAGCTTTATATGGTCGTGAACGTTTCCTGCGGTCGGGCTTTCTCTGTTTGTGCAGCCGGCCGATACTCACACCCTGTCGACGGCGCACTGAGATGTTCTGCTCCACCAGGCTGGCCAACATGCCTGTGGACCGCACGGAAAACATATAAAACCCAAAATATATGCTAAAGGTTTCACCGTATACACACAACGGCTTTTGCTACACTATTCAAAGTAATTGATCACGGGTGGAGAATGAAACCCACACACACAAGGAAACACATCATCTCAACAAATGGCTGCCGTCTTCAGTCAGTGAACTTACCGTCACTGATGCATGGGTACCATATATCATCACAACAGTTTATTCAGACGTACCTTCTTGTGCCAACATGGATATGAAGGTGCATATGAACTCATCATAATTGTGGGTCCTCCTCTGGTCATCAATCTAAAGTTAATGAATAAAATAAATCAGCATTTAGATTCACATTTTGATTAGTCAACATTTTCGGGAAGAGATGTCTACTAAATAAATGCTTGTCATGATGTTGCTCAAAACAGATTCTTGCCTTATATTTCTTCCGTTTTTCTACCTCCTCCTTTAGAAAAACTTCATAATTAGCAATATCAGCTTCTACACACTTCAGCAGAGCAAGCAGCTCCTGTGAGAGAGGAAACAAACAGTATCTCTATTTGCATCACTTCACAACATATTTGTAAAGCAAGAACAACGATGATATATTGGCAGAGTGACTGCAGTAGAAGTGAAAAACAACGTTGACCAGCAGAGCAGCAGATTAACGTAAACCCTTGAAAGATACCTTGGGAGAATATTTATCTCCAGGCGGTTTCTGGACACCATCAGAGTTCAACTTTTCCTTGCTAGGCTTGACATCCACAGAGTTCAACTTCTCCTTGCTAGGTTTGACATCTACTCCTTCCTTGCAGCCCTCCTCCTCTTTCACCTCCGCAGACGGTCCCTCTGCACCACCCTCCACATCCTTATCTTCTGCTGCTGCTGCCTTGCCCCCTTGTTCCTTGTCTTTTATCTTCTTCTCAGGTGTGTAGGGCTGCTTGGGCCCATTGGCGGCAGAGTCCACTGTACAGAAAAACAGTAGATCAGCTGTTAAGTTGACATTCAATGTCGTATGAAAATGACTGCAGATTTTAGGGCAGAGCAGCCAGAGCAGCAGTGAACATGGGGTGTCATCGTGAATTGTATTGTTAAATAACCTCCTCTCTGTGTACTCACCAGATGGAGGGAGAGAACAGATCAGCCCGTCTTCCTGTAAGTGCAGCAGAGCTATGCAGACGGAGGCACCGAGCTCTCGCACGGCGCGGTTGTGTCTGGAGTCCAGCCGCAGCAGGTCATCTTCTCCGAACAGTACCCGGGACAGGTGGGACGCCACGGGGCTGGACGGGCGCGTGGCCGCCTGGGAGCGCGCCGGCGAGCGAAGCGGAGAGTTGAAGGCGCTGCCGATCTCGGAGGCGGTGTCCGTGCTCTCGTTGCTGGGCGTGGGGGACGGCTGCGAGGCCGCCGTGATGCAGACGCCCCCGTTGCGGCCCTCGGTCCGCACGGACAGCGGCGTGTTCAGGGCGTCCTTCCTCTGGACTTCCTTCTTCAGCTTCTCCGCCAGGACGCTGAGGGCGATCTGACTTTCCAGCCCTCCTCCGGCGCGGCCCGATCGCGTCCGCAGGCTCACCTTCCGTCTAACCCTTCAACAGTCACCAAACACTAGAATCAAATCTAATTACAATCAGGTTTTATGTACTAAACCCATTAGTCCTTAATTAACTTTTCACACTTCACATGTTAACAAAGAACCCTAATAAGTTTGTATGTGAATGGGATGTTATTGGTAGTGAAGACCTTTATGACCCGCCTCTTTTATCTGATTGGCTAAGAGACCATAATGTGACATTGACCAGCACCGCTGTGGTCTGGCTCTCAAACTAAAGTTAGGGCGCACGAAAGAAGCGACCAGGGGGTGTGGAAAATGTTTCAATGTTTCAATGTTTCAATTCAATATTCATGACTTATTATTATTAGGCCTACAACCAGTTAGTTTAAAGTCTGTCTGTGTCGGTCTTGTTGATTCTCAACCCATAGAAAGCACATCTAACCATGGAAGAGTCTCTTGTATTTCATGTCATTTAGTGTTATTTCTTTACTCTCAAACATTAACCGGTTAAAGCTTGGTCTAAACTCGCCTGAAATTACTATTATCAGCTGTAATTAATCACCAGGACATAACATTAGGTTGAATCATCACTTCCTAATTTGTCTATATTTACATCACACGCAACGTTGACATCTAATCCAACTATTGTCAGATGAATCTCTGTATGTGTGTCTGTCCTTTGGTTTTCTCAACAACCGGTCATCTGATCGACTTCACACTTGGCTGAGGACCCAAGAAAGTGTCGTGTCGAGTGTGAAGTTGTTTGGGTGAGCGGTTCTCGAGAAAGCTATCGGCCCGTTCCGAACAGGCCCATTTTGGACATTTTCAACGGGCACTGCACTAGTAGAAAGTAAAGACAAGTAAATATAATCAGGCGGATCATGGTCTCGTTACTGTGAAATGGACTGAAATCATTGACATTTCAACAATGTATCTCTGGAGCGACGAGGCAGCGGAGGGCCGCAAAGCCAGGAGCTTCGCCCCAAAAGACTGCTAGTCAGTGCCGGCACGTCCATCGAGGTGAACTAGGCAATTGCCGAGTAACCAATAGCAGTAACTGCAGGCTACGTGTTCTGTAAGCACAATGGACCCTTTTACAAGCTTTATTTGCTCTGTAGCCATTGTTTAAGTGGTCCACTGGTATTTCGTTTGAGGAAATGTGATTATTTTAAAAATTAAGACGTGCTGTCATGACTCTGCTGTAAAGAATTTGGATCCAGGTTAGTTATTATGCAGAGTTATTATGCAGACCTGTTTGGCGCATTATTTGTATATGGATCTGCAAAATGTCTGTATATTGCATCATGCATGCTTTAATATTTTTGCCACTTTGAGCACACTAGCGTTGAAATAGACTACTTGCGAGGTTGCAAATAGAGGGCTGGCATAATTGGTTTTCACCTAGAGGCAGAAGTACATACGCCAGTCTTGTTGCTAGTGTGAGTGCATCTTTACAGAGGAATACAGAGGACTACTCAAAATGATAATGTTAGCAACGCACCAGAGGGCAGATATTTCAGCAGCTTGGGCACGGCACCGAAATGAGGCGCCAAAATCTGCGTTAGGTAGGTATCGGTCACAAAGGAACTGGCCGGTACCCAACCCTAGTGATTACTTGGCATATATTTTTACAAAATCAGTGCTGGCCATGTGATTCGCTTGGGTACTCCATACGAACACAAATTGGTAAATGATTACACAGTAGAAGCCTTGATGTCTTTGGCAACATCAAATCTTACATCGCTAACCTGCTGGATTTTCCTGTGGCACCGGTAACTTCTTCTTCTTCGTCTTCATAGTCTTCATCATCAGAGTATTGTGGCTTAGGTGCACTGGCTACCCTGGTGCGACCTACTCCAGCAGCAAGATCCTCTTCTTCCTGTCCATCACAGGAAGTCACAAATTAAAATAAAAACAAAAGTGAGCATCAGGTAGAGATGCTGTTCTCCATCTCCATACCTGCATGGGGGACTTGGCGTAGTTGTGGTTATCCAGAAAAGCAGGCAGGCGCTGGACAATGGGGTTGGGACCGGCAACTGCCTGGGTACCTCCTCCTGGTTTAACCAGAACCTTAGCACTGGCTGGTGGGCTAGAGGCAGCCTGGGATTGATCTACTGTGACACACATGAGGCAAGAACATGATATATACGCAAACATATATGTGAAAAGGCGACAACATCTTCACATTTACATTTAGGGCATTTGGCAGACACTTTTATCCAAAGCGACTTACAATAAGCACATTTGTCGAAAGAGTAAACAAAAGTATATCGCTGACGGCACAGTAAGATTTGAAAACAAGTTTCAAGCTCATGCTGAGCTAGGTGTCCCCTTGCTGTAAAACTGCAAGGTAGGATGTGATGCTACAACAATGCTATGTACTATTTTAAGTGCCGGGATGTACAAACATAACGGGATTCTACATAATGCAAGTACAATTTTTAAGTACCAAGACGTACAAACATACAAGTGGGATCCAAGAGGGGATGGGGTTCAAGCCCTGTTCCAGTAAGTGGGAGAGGGTTAGGGAGGAGAGGTGCGGGGTTAAGAAGGGAAGCTATGCAGAGAACTGAAGAGTTGTGACTTGGCGGAGCAACACCTGTTGACCTGGGACATAGGGTCTGACTAATGCTTTAAAGTAGGTGGTGGCACCTAAGTCTTGAATCTGATCGATTCAAGACTTAGGTGCTGGGGTGGGGGGGGGTCACATGGGAGAACTTCTTAAATTTAAATCTGAAATGAGTTTGCTCGAAAACAATCTATTTGAATTCCTCCATTGCGTGAGCTAGCTACTAGTGGAAACCAGGAGGGCGGCAACACCTGAGTTAGTCTGCTGGGCTCCCTGGGGGGTCTCATGGTCTGTGTCTCCCTCCTTCTTGATGTCATCAGCAGAGGACTCCTGCTGCTTCTTGTCCTGGACCAGCTCAGGCTGAGTGAGCCGGATTAACTGGAAAAGAAGATGCAGAGGCCCGTCGTTAAGGGATTGACAGGATAAAATATTGTGTGAATGTCAATTTAATCAGTTTACTTGATTTGATCGAATCATTGTTTCATTAAATCAAACAGCATATCACATGGGCTACAGCTTCACTTGCAGGCCGGTTTAATTTAAAAATGAAATTAGAAAGTTTGAAAAGTGATACATTGGTATTTTGGTTGAAATGCCTCATTTAAGGTTTAAATATTGAAAACTGTACAGGGAAGAGAAGCTTGAAATGACTTTCTGCCAAGCTTGAAAAAGGTGTTATGTGAAGTAACACAAGTGGTGTGGTGCCTGTAGAATTTGATCAACAAAGAATTTTTCAAAAGGCAAAATACCTCAACTGCATGAATGCAACACTGAGCACAAATTACTTGTTGCCAAGACAACAAAATGCAAGATGGAGTAACAGACAGTTCTGAGCCTGTAGGATCGCATTCATTTGTAATTTTCAAAAGGCAACACAGCTCAACAGCGAGTCTGCAACACTGAGCGTGTTACTTTGGAGAAACACTTGATGGAGGTTGTTTCTAACCTGCTGGAGTCCTTCCAGGACAGTCTGTCGATTTCTCTTGAGGATTTCCAGCTTTGATTCATACTTTATCCTGCGGTCCGGCACCACGGCCATTAAGTTGAAGCGGATGTCGTGGTATGGTTCACTGGAATTGGAACAGAACAGTTATCGATGTGAACATGGGAGTCATCACGGTTTACACTAACTGTGGATGTTTCTGTATGTTGATCCGTGTTTACCCAGCAGTGGCCAGCCCAATTCTTTCCATGATAACCCTTCGAGCCTTGTCCGTCCATCCCTCCTCCTCACCCCAAGGCCCTGTGTTAGACGGTTTCCAACATTTCTCACAAAGGCTCTTTGTGCAAACTATTTTCATTCCACTCAACTCACTGAACATTATATTGTGTGACAGCTCAGTGGTTGCCTTGATTGATGGGTATTGAGTCTCACCGTGGTCAATGGGGTACGCCTTGAGTCCATCTAGCTCAAAGAGGCGGTCCTTGATGGGCACATAGCTAACAAAGTGGAAGGCTTCCATGGTCCGCACAGCGCTGATTCCATTCTGCTTTTCTGGCAAGTGTCTTGGCTCCGGTCTCCATAGAAACAAGAGAAGCAGATTTTAGAAAGTGCTGCCTGCACAATGCCTAGGGCCTTGCTAAGCACAGTAATCTTGTTTTCTTGTATGAAAATCAGGTACATCCCATCACTTTGCAGCCACCAACTGCTACCTACCTCGCATGGCTGTTGTGTGCTTTCGCAAGCTCTGGAGCATTTCCTATAGCATAGCCTTTACTCTAAAAGAGAAAAAAAGAGGAATGAATTGAATTCTGAACATAGGACATTAGTAGACCAGTTAATTAGCTTGTCATGTATGTATATGCCTGGTTTGTTAGGAACAACAAGTGAAGCTTGTCGAAAGGCTTTAGTTTAAATATTATAAAATGCCAAGCAACCAAAAATAAGGACATTTGGTAAAGACTGGCATTGGCAAAAAACCCCTAACCCTAACCCAGTCCAAGTAGCAGCAGTAATAATAACCATGTAAAGGGCAAGAGACCATTTCCTGAAGCCACACAGTGTTAACAGACCTCGTCAGATCTGTTGGTTGCTTGGGGGAGATCATGCCTTACCTCCGGACCAAAGCCCTTGGTGAAAGCCTTCATGCGACTGAGTGTGACGCCCAGCTCCACGCCGCTGCAGTTCAGGAGCACGCTCAGCAACGCATGCGTGGCGCAGGAGTTTGGTATCAGCTGAACAAATAAACAACATGAACACCAAGCCATTCCAAATTATAATAATAACTGAATAGGCTGTACACCAGTGGTTCCCAAACGGTGTGCCGTGAGCCAAGTCCATGTGTGCCGTGAGCCAAGTCCATGTGTGCCGTGAGGATTTTTGTGACAACCATACATTATTATTGCAATATATACAACTATATAAAAAGTCATGAATGCATTTTGTATTTACTATATCAGTACTTTGTATGCACTCGTTTCCCAAATACAGAGGCAAATTCTATTATTTCTGCTCTCTTTTACAAAGTAGACATTTTACAAATGAATTCTTGAATTATTTTGTTAATAAATATTTCATGAGTAATATAGTTGTTTGTCAAATTTTATTTGGCATTAATAAATAAAAACATTTTTATAACAGAGTGATAAGAGTGATAGCACGTGTTATAGAGGCTATTGTGCATGGATATGGCGGATATGGCGTGCCTTGGGCACAAAAAGTTTGAAAACCACTGGTGTACACTATACACAAGCTAATCCCTGCCACTCCTAGCACTGCCTAGTTTTCAATACAACATTAAAACAGCTAAGCCAACTGAAACTGATGAAGGCATGCAGACTGCAACCATTACATACTCTTTGTTCCATTTAGGGGCAATAAGTGAATCAATGTAACCAGGGGCAGACCGCTAAAGGAGAATTACATAACAGCCGATAGTTCTGGGAGCGCTGTCTGCCGCCAGCTTGGCCACTTCTGCAGCAATTCGTATTGAATTAATTTGATAAATTCATTCATACGGAAAACTGGCGAGCGCTGGGCACGCGGACATTAGCTGTCAATCGAACTGCCTCACAGGGACATTTGTTACATCCAGTCCATCCCCTGATACCTTATACATAGAACCCCTTCTGTCATGACTATCACACCCGTATAAGATATTATAACAATTACAATAGTATGATATTATAATTACAATATAATCATACTACTATCTCGGTTTCAGACCATTATCTATCCATATAGATGTGCTATTCTTACCTGATGTGCAAAAAACATGTCATTAACAATTTCCTCATCAATGACAGAGGTCTCGTCCACTAAGGTGGAAACTTTTCTCCGGGATCGACGTTCCTCAATCCATTTAAACAGGAAGATGAAACCATACACAGGACTGGAAGAAAAAAAATTATTCTGAGCTGGCAGACTTACATTAAATGTACAACAAAGATATGGCAGTAGTACAATCATGAGAGATTTGCCAGTATCCTGTTGTCAAACACAAAATAATAGAAATGCAGTCCTATTTCTTAATTGTATTAGTACTCTAAATATAGGTCTATTACTACAGCAGCAAATAACTTGATTAAATTATATCAAGTTTTAATATAACATAAAATATAATCATTTGATCAAAACAAAACAACACACCTTTGACACTTGCTTTGAAGATCATATATTTCCTCTACTTGGACACCCTTGACACCTGCATAAGATAACATTTATCCATTGTCTTATTGCTCTCCAGATTATAATCCATATATTTCTATATTATATGTAGCAGTATGTACGCATCAACATTTTAAATGTGACACTCACCAAAATCTTCCACCAGCAAAGTAAACAGTCCTGTAGTAAGCAAAGAATTAACTAATATTATTGGGACGTTGTAGTTAAACGCTTCGCTTTCCTTCACACACTAAAATGCATAATATGGGAACGTTAGCATCACTCCGTATGTGCCTAATAACATTCCACAAAAACCTTAACATAACAGGATTTAAACTTTGTTTAATGGGAGTATTGAGTAAACATAAAATAACCAATACCAATACACTATTTGTGGGCGATGACTGCTAGTTGTACTTACTACAAACGCACAAGCTATCAATGTTGCAATGTTTGGTAATATTTATGTCCAGGTGAATTATCATTCTAAGCAAACCAATTCACCCTCTTTAGCTAGCTAGACGCTAACACTATTTAGCCATCTCAACTGATATGTATTGTAAAAATATTTTACCCGGGTCGCTCTCGAGTTCCAGCCAACCTTTGTTCATCTTTGCATTCTTGCACACTATATCTATAAAAGCGATCTCTGCAAACCCATACTCACAAGATGAATTTGAATCATTAATGTTAGCATTAGCTGCTGAGAACTGAAAATAAACACAAAAGAGAGCATGGGCGATTACATTCTACGTCATCATTGGAAGGCCGACGACGGTGCCATGGTAATGCACCTCT
>OMKP01086506.1:0-10198 GCA_900302375.1 Bathygadus melanobranchus | reverse complement strand
CTACAATACTATCACTAGGTCTACATGCTGCAAAATAAAGGGTCCCTGATAATAAAGCGTAATAATCGCGCACCATGTTTAAGCATGCCAACATTTAGATTCGCACACTTATAGGCGTGTCTTAAAGCCACTGATTTGACCAAAACGTCAGTTCAATCTAATTTGACCAAAGTGTCAAATCAATCTAATGTCATGATGTCAGTTTTCCTTGAAGTGTTTTGGTGTTTTTCCGCCCTCTAGTGTTCACGACAGTTGTTTGTTAGTTGTATATGTGGGCGTGATGATACTACTTATCTCGAACGGACCGATAAAACGGGGAGCAAGTGTCTTCGATATAACCTTTAGAGGAATGTCCCTGGACGACAACCACACCTTTTGCCCTGGCTTGTAGTCCGGAGCCGGAACCCTGTGACGGTCTGCAATCATCTTATTCCGATCAGAGGTGCGGAGCAAGGCGGAACGCGTGGATCTCCATACTCTGCTCCCCGTTTTATCGGTCCGTTCGAGATAAGTAGTATCATCACGCCCACATATATAACTAACAAACAACTGTCGTGAACACTAGAGGGCGGAAAAACACCAAAACACTTCAAGGAAAACTGACATCATGACATCTAATTTGACCAAAGCGTCAAGTCAGTCTTCACACGTTGACAATGCGCGTAGTAGTTTAAAAATATATGCTTGGTTATCTCGAGTTATATTAAAAGTTCTAGGTTTCAGGAAGTGTTTGGGCCAAGAAGAGGAGGCCTAAGAAGTACACAGTACAAACTAGTTTCTGTTTCTGTTCACTGATCCGAGGAAGTCAGACGGCAGACTTGAGCAGAACTACCTTATAACAACCCAATCTATTTCAGGTATGCTTCGGATTGTTAAAATGACGACAAATCTTTACGATGTGAACAATACAAACTGGAAAGGTTATTTGATGCTTTAGGATAAAATTGTCGATGAGGGAGAAAAATAACTTTCTCTTTCTTTCTCGTGGCTATTCAATTACGTTGTTTTATATAGGGTCCTATTCTTACGCGCTTATGAAAGTCCTCTATTTGTATAACATGCGTAATGCACGATGCAATTTTAGGTTACAAATTTGCAACACCGTTTGTTTGATGAATGACTAACACTGCGGGCAGCAGTGTAGTAGTAGGCTATGTCTTAAAGAGACTAGACAGGAGATTTTAACCACACGGTCACGGTGTGCTGTGGTCTTCCAGACATCATGTCCGTGGTGAAATCCAGCCTGTCCAGCGAGCAGGAGAAGAAGGTGTTGTCTCTGTTCGGCCGGGTCCGACTCCACCTGCTGTACAAGGCCAGCGTCCACGGCTACACGTCAGACGGCTTCCACCAGCGCTGCGACAAGCAAGGGCCCACGTTGCTGGCTGCCTACAACAAGTCGGGCTACGTGTTCGGAGCGTACACCACCAAGGACTACGGGGGGGGCAGCGGGGATCTGGTAAGCGACGACAAGGCCTTCCTGTACAGCGTCAACGGTGGGAAGAAAGCGCCGCTGCGAGTGGGCAGCAACGACGGACAGTACGGCTTCGTGGACGACAAGGGCCCCAACTTCGGGGCACTGACGTTCCTCCAGGACGACGAAGCCGCCGTGGAGTCCAACCCGGGGACCGGCTTCAACTTCAACCCCAAGGACATGCACGGAGATGACCTGGAACTCACGGAGTTCGAGGTGTACAGAGTGGAAGGTGAGTTTTGCTCTGCCTTGGTTCTTCTAATGCATATATTTAGCAGATGGTTTTATCTAAAGCCACTTACAAGCGCTGCCGAGAACAATAACGCTTGACATTTATCCATGAAAGTGTGACGAGGGCAATGGGGGGAGAATATAAAGATACAGACAACACCACCTGGGGAATGCATATGTTAAATGTAGAGAATGTTAAATGTAATTTGGGATTTGATGGTATGGCACACAGATTCGTTGCTGACAGAGGACAGACGTTTTTACAGTAAACCAAATGTTTTATTTAAATAAATCATAATAATCAAATGGGCAGGGACTGGAACTGTTGGGAAGGAAAGAATATTAATTGCCCAAAAAGAAAAATTATCGAAACCAGTAAAGGGAACAAAAACAGTACTTTATTACAGAGTTAGTTAAAAAAGGCCTTCATCCAAAACATTAAAAGTAACCTGAAGTACTGGGAGAAAGTGAGCCGAGGCCACTTGTGGAGAGGCAGACTATACTGAGAAGTGTCCAGGGGTGCTACCACATACTCACCTCCAGTGTCACACAGCAATCTCCACAGCAAACGATGGTGCCAACTACCGTCGTGGCCCAGTGCTTTTATTCACATACAGCCAGTGTAGGGACCTCACCATGAGTGCCTAGCCTCCCAACAATATGGCACTCGACTTCACTAAAAGGACTAATAACAAAAGGAATTAAACAAAGCAAATAAACAAGCATAAACAAACAACCAAACAACCTAGTTGGTTCTACAGCGGCTACAGACCAAGGACAAGCCAATCTGAACCGTAGAACAGTGACAAAACGGTTTTAAAACAAGGGCAAAACAGAAGCAGGTGAACCACATGCAGGTCAACAATGGGGTCCTATGTCTAATGGAGCTGTCTGACCCAACACCAACCAGAACAGGAAGAGAAGCCAAAGAGTAGTGAGCATAGGCCCACAGGTGCTTTATATAATGGACCTGATTAGGGAATTGGTAGTGGGGAGGAGTCATGCTAGGGCTGCGTTCCAAAACACTACAGATAATAGGGGAGCCTTCCCCACCATAATCGTTATATATACAACCTAAATAAGTCCCCTCCCTCTCCCCCTCCTTTTAAACTTTGTATCTATTTATAATTCTTATTACTTTCCTGTGATTTCTTCACCCTAACTTCCCATCTGGGATTAATACAGTATATATCATGTTTAAGAACACAGAGACTAACCCTGATGATCTGTAGATATTTTAGATGTTATTATTGTTCCTCTAGATTTTGGTGGCCTCTTGGCCAAACCATGGAGGTCTATCACCTGGACTACTGAGTATGTGCACATAATTACACAAATCATGCAATCATATCATTAAATTATTATTTGTGTTGGCAACTGATGATGAAATTCATTAATAGTATAATTATGATTATTATTGTTATTATCATTATTATTAACAGTAAGTAACTGCAATTTTGCCACATTTTTCTGCAGGAAGAAAAAGGGTCTGATGGAGATGATCCAGAGCTACAAGCCTGACATCAGCTGTGTGTCCAACGCCCGGGTGCTGCTGGTGGGGCCCGTGGGTGCTGGGAAGTCCAGCTTCTTCAACTCCATCAACTCTGTGTTCCGAGGCAACATGACCTCCCAGGCCATCAGCGGTGTGTGTGGAAAGAGTGTGACCACACAGGTAACAATCACAATCATGTGTTTTCTAAACTACAAATGTGTAAGGAATTAATTTCGGTGCAGGCATCAGAATTCGGTCAGGAACGCTTTTATCTGGAATAAAAGAATAACTATGTAACATGAATAGAACTGAGGGTTGCAGTGCAGTCAAATATGCATAATTAAAGGTGTTGTTGTAGGTAAGATTTGAAGGTTGCTATTTTGAAAATAACCCCGCCCCCCAAAAAAAAAAAAACGTCCCTGCCTCTCTGCTCCCTTCAACGTGTTCCTCTTCTTTCCATAGTTCCGTACCTTCTCCATCAAGGCAGGGAAAGGGGGGAAGATGATACCCCTGGTTCTGTGTGACACCATGGGTCTGGAGAGCCAACCAGACACTGGCCTGGACACGGAGGACCTCTATAACATCTACAAGGGCCACATAGAAGATCGCTATCAGGTTAACACACCAACACCAAGACCAGAACAACTTCCACACTACGACTACGTGTTACATCAGTGCTTAGCAACTTTGGAACTTGGGGTCACCTGAAATGCATAGGCTACGTGAGACGGAAGGTTGCTGGTTTCGATCCCCGGTTCCGCCGAGCTAAGAGTTAAGGTGTCCCTGAGCAAGACAGACACCTAAACTTGTCAGTGTATGAATGTGTGTATGCATGTGTGAATGAATGCGTATGAATGTGTGAATGTAAGGCACTAACTGTAAAGTGCTTTGAGTGGCCTAATAGGCTAGAAAAACCTTAAATATATGCAATAAGTGCATTTATATTGGGTTGCGGGACATAGCTGGTTTATAAGCTATAGATGTTTGACAATACATGTTATATTTGAAAACTTTGAAGGGCCGAAGGTCCCTTATATACAAACAAAATGATTTATGGCCACATGCAAACGACTCACAACTTCCCTGCAGACATTGATATTAGGGGCAGGGTTTGATGGGTCTGAAACGACGTGTGGGGACCTATTCAACACGAATCACTTGGGTGTAGTTTAACACAGTGGGTTTATCAGTATTTATTTTTTTACATGTGTCTTAAAGTTCAGTCCCAGCACACCTCTCCAGGAGGACGCCCCAGGCTTCAGGAAGAAGGCCACATTGAGGGAGCAGATACACTGTGTGGTTTATGTAGTCGACACATGCAAACTGCTCACCAACGAAATCTTAGAGAAAATGGCCGCCATCCGCAAGAAGACCAACCAGATGGGTGAGCTACACTTACTTCTAATCAGTTTAAACGTTTATCCCCTCTCTCACTCTCTCTTTCTCTGTCATTGTCTCATTCAACATCTTTGATTCCTCGATAGGCATTCCCCAGCTTCTGCTCATGACTAAAGTGGATGAAGCGTGTCCACTGGTAAAAGAGAGCTTGTCCAACATTTACCTCAGTGAATACATCTACAAGAAGGTAATGTTGGCTTTTTAAGCAGCTGCAGGTATATCCGTATCCATATATTGTGTATCTCTATTTTATGAAAGGATTGTTTGTCAGAAATAAGTAATACCAGAGACACAATCCATGATAATAACAATAATAACAACTCAGAGGCTGCTATTGGAGCTCCTACTATATCATAGCATTACATCCCAAGCATGTATTAAGATGTATACTATTTGATACTTTGTTAAACCCTGATGTGATTAATAAAGTAAAACAAAAAATATATAACAAGCAATGAAAATAAAAAATATACAAATAATACAATTATACAAATAAATCAAATAATATCAGTAAAATAATGAACATGGGGAATTGCCAAGCTGTTTTTCTACAAGCGCTCTCCCTGACCCTTTCAGGCCCAGCAGTTCAGCACGACCCTCGGCATCCCTCTGTACTGCGTGCTGCCCGTGAAGAACTACAGCCAGGAGCTGGAGCTGGAGCTGAAGACAGATGTGCTGCTATTGAGTGCCGTACAGCAGATGCTCAACCACGCTGACAGCTTCTTCGAGAACCAGGTGGTGGACGAGGCCGAGGCCGAGGTGGACCTGTACAGCTCTAACGAGTCCTTGCGTCCAGAGCTCAGGAAGTGTTAGGGCTGTTTGTCAAATATTATTCATTTTTCAAATATGATTCCGTTTAAGTTCATTCTAGCATTTATTATTATGCCTGAGAATACTTCAGGTTCTGTTTTTCTCTCTCTGCAACTGGATCCTAATACTCTATCTACTCCAAACTGTTAGGTTCATGTCACGCACACAGTGGTACAGCCACACACACACACACACACACACACACACACAACATACACGATGTGTGGGAAAGTTCTTCAGCATGAATGAAGAAGCTTGCATTCAGAAAGATCAAACAAAAAGTATTTTTTATTCACCACAAGATGGCGCTATGACTCTTTAAATCTCCAATACATTGGGCTGGGCTCCACGGACAACCTGAAAATTACTCACGTTGTGTGTATACATTTACATTTAGAGCATTTGGCAGACGCTTTTATCCAAAGCGACTTACAAAAAGTAACACATTTGTCGAAAGAGGGACACAACAATATATCGCTGATTACAGTACAATTAGAACAAGTTACAAACATTAATGATTGCCAGGTCAATAGAACAAGTTTACAAGCTTATAATTGCTAGGTTGACTCCTTACTGTACAACAGCAGGTTGCCAGGATAAGATGCTTCACAAACTTCTTCAAGTTTTATTAAAAGTGGCGGGACATACCATCATACAGCATCCTACAAAGTGCCAGGACATACAAACATGGCACTCTGTGACTAGTGTTGTGTTTCCGTTTGATGCCCATTAAATAAAACTGCTGGACTCTAATGCGGTCTTTTATTTCCGCAACAATCTGTTCACACAAGGCTCTGCGTATTAACTCAGTTTACTCTACTATAAGTGTTAAACACACAATCATGGAAGTCCTAGTCCTTGTAGTTAATGGTATTAGTTATATTTTGTCATATGCATTTATACAACTTTGTTTGAATCATGTTTAATAATCTAAGAAAATGGTGCCGAGTCTATCCACATTAGCAGAATCTAATTGTCAATTAATCAGATAATATAGGTTTGATTAGATTATATTCAACTGGGTTAGTTACCATAATGTGCAGGCTTTTTAAATGACTTCTATACGTTTTGTTATGTTCGATTATCGAACAAATAATTCATAAAATTATTCATTTTCTCTTCCAATATCTCCACTTTTCTCTATCATGTTATTTTGTATGTATCATGGTTTGTTTACTTGCTTGCTTTCTACCTGCGATACAGAAATTGAGAGGCAATTACATAACAAACAAAATGAATCACTATAATCTAAACGCTGAAGAGTCAAGTGTTAGTCTTCTATCCATGCTTCATCAGTAAATATTTACAACCAATACATTGTTCACATTGGGTGGACGACGCTACCGCTGGAGGTCGGCATGTCATGAATTACGGATGATCCGATGGTAGACGGACCTCCATGAGCATGGATTGTAGCTCATTATAAAAACCCTTTATTAGAAAAATACTACAACGTCTCCCTTCCACAACAAGCGCTGCAGTATGTGCACGGTCGCATTCATTGTGACTGCAAAGAGACACTGGTTTTCTATTCAGCCAATTGCAAAAAAACAGTAGGTTAGTTTCGGTGACGCCCTCTAGGAATTTAACACTTGGCCTGTAATACGTCCTAATGTTGCACACACAGGCCGTACTCTCTCCATCCCCGACCTTCGGTGCGTTTGAGGAAGTTCGAAATCCGACAACTTTCTGTATGACGTTTTTTGCCATTGTTGATCCCGATTACGTGACAAGCGATATGACCCCAGAGCAAAGCGCCGGGTGCAAGGTGATGGAGAAGAGGTGCGTATTGTGAACATCTTCTGCATACATCAAACTTAAAAAGAGCGTGTAATGGCACGTGTTATTGACTTCATTTGTGCTTTACTTGAATAATGATGATAATGATGCTGTGTTGATGGTGTCGTGTGTCTGATCTCGTGTTGCAGGATGCAGTCAGTACGTAGCGCTCTGGAGGAGCTGCTGGTCGCTGCGCAGCAGGAAGACTGCCTGACTATGGGAATTTACGAGTCCGCTAAACTTCTAAACGCGTAAATACCACCTTCATCCTCCCAGTCTATTGTTTTTTTTTACGCGAAGTGACTTCTAGACGAATAGGGACAATTTTGCATTGGACGCGCAATCAAGTTCATCTGCATATCATTATGGGGTGGAAAGTTACCTTGATGTTGACGTGGAAACGGCCATGCTTGCTGTATGTATCGGCTATTGTAGAGCAGGCTTACCGGTGAAACTTCTATGTGTTCCGCGATGAGATTGCGTTTTGCGGTCAAACCACGTGACCTCGCGTCACCACTGCTGGCCTCCAATTTGTCGATGTATTCCATTATTATAGTGGCAACCACTGGTAATACCACACCCCTATGCACCACATAATGGCACCTATAGAATATATACCATTTTAGTAAAAAGCTTTATTTTTTTATCTTTATTTTTATTTTTTTCTGCATGACGATGCAGACCCGGTTTTCTGCTCAACTTTGGAAAGAAAGAGTCTTTACCTCTCTCTCTCTCTCTCTTTCTCTCTCTCTCTGTCTCTCAGCGACCCAGACAGTGTGGTTCTGTGTGTGCTGGTGTCGGACGCCCAGGAGGATGTTAGGCTGCAGATATACAACACACTGCTGCAGTCGTTCTGCTGCGACAACGACATCACCATCCTGAGGGTCGCCGGGGTCCAGCGGCTGCAGTGGTTGCTAGGGCAACAT
Organism: Bathygadus melanobranchus; assembly: GCA_900302375.1. Classification (NCBI taxonomy): domain Eukaryota; kingdom Metazoa; phylum Chordata; class Actinopteri; order Gadiformes; family Macrouridae; genus Bathygadus; species Bathygadus melanobranchus. The sequence continues at coordinate 2,091 of OMKP01086506.1, read as the reverse complement.
GATGACGTTGTGGACACCGTGGATTCCACCGGCAGAAGCCCTGGAGAAGATCAGGGAGTCTTCAACTGCCTTCTGGTGACGGTGAGTTCTGACGGTGGCCTCTGATACACGAGCAAACTTGAGTTGTGAGAAGTGACACGTGTGATGAGATTCGAAGAGGAATCAAAGTGTAAACATAAACACTCTCTACTCAATATTCCCCTTCTTCCCACTTCCTGCTTTGCGTTGATGCACATCAATTTATTGAACTCAAATAACTTCACTAAAACATCCGTTACCAATATCATTTGTCAAAATTATGATGGAAATATAGCACTTTAGTGTGTACTTGTATGGTGATTCACTGTTCTGCTGTCCACAAACTCACTTACATTTTAAATTAGAATTTAATTTAGAATTTCAATTTGAATGTCAATCCCCTGTGTCCCATGCAGAACCCTCATGCAGACCACCTCAGACTCCAGGAAGTGGGCGCGTACTGTATGGAGAGCCGAAGACACGACCAGTGGGTGCCTGAGCTGGTCCTGGAGGAATGCTGAACCTTCGCAACACACACACACACACACACACACACACACACACACACACGGGAGGTGTGTCTGATGGAGGTCAAGGGGCAAGTGGACCAAACGGAGGAACACATCCTGTTTGCGGACGGACTGCTGAGTCTGGGCTCTGGAGAGGGAGTGGAAGGACCCGGCGTGGACAAAAACCAAGACAGAGAAGGTTGTAGATGCTAGCATGCTAGCACTCCTCCTGAGTGTGTGTGCTGACGGCCGGTTTAACCTGTGGTGCATTGATTAGCCAACGCACCACAGGTGTGCAGCCACACCCAGCCCCAGAGTCCAATCAGCCTCGGGCCAGGTGAGGCTGCTTAAACCAGCCACCAACCACACACACACACGCACATGTGAGAGTAACTCATGCGAACATACATCACTGAGACTGTAAGAAAAACAGCCCGGACTAGCAAGCCATACCCAGGTGTGTCCCAGCGGGTTATTGTTAGCCACCTGTGCGCGGTCCTGTGCGTGGTTATTGTTAGCCACCTGCGTGATGAATCTCTGGAATGCAGCACGTTACTACACTACTACCCGTGCCTTTATTCCCTGGCACACACAGTCCTTGTCATGAGGGTGTGAATGGTATGCATAGGGCCGCCTCTCCCTTTGTAAAGACTTGAGAACTGAACAGGATGCGTCATCGAATGTAAGGATACTCACACTTGTGAAAAATGTCTTGGGGACATGGATAAATGATATGTATTTTATGTAAAGATAATTAATTCAGGTCAAACAATACATTAATGATAGGGCTGCAGTAGCTCAGGAGGTAGAGCGGTTGTCTGGAAACCCTAACCCTAACTGCTCCCGACGAGCTGGTTGTTACCTTGCATGGTTGACACCACTGTCAGTGTATGAATGGGTGAATGTGAGGCAATGTAAAGTGCTTTGGATAAAAGCGCTATATGAATGTAATCCATTTACCATTTTTATTTATATATAACAGTATGTATATACGTATATCTCTTGAGGGTCAAAGCATTTGTAGAAGCCAGTGGCGATCAAACCATATTTTGTGTAATACTCATAAACCAAACTGTGTGTTATTCACATCCAAATGTGTTTTGTGTCATGAATAAGTGGTGAGTAGAGCTGCCTGTGTTTGCTTACGTACGGCAGCTCAGGGTGTCTTTGTCCCCCTGCTCTACAACCCCCGCCCTCCGTTGTTGTGGAGGAACAGTGGAGGGCCGGGAACAGAAGAACCGCAGGGTGGGGACTGAAACCGTCTCCAGGGAACAGGCAGAACAAGCTGATGCAGGTTCAACACAAGCATTTCCTGATTAAATGAGACCCGGACGGCAAAGGCTGCGAGGGGGGTAAAATAATGTATATAGGCTATCAGCAGGGTTGCCAAGACAAAACGCCCCAATAAGCCACTGGCAACATTGTCTTACTGTGTGTTTACTATTTTCATGCATACATGCCGTGGCAAAGTGGAGCGTAAGTTATGACTTGTTGCTGAAACCCACCTACCGCATCTCAACATGATAAACTACTGGCTATCAAGATCAAGAAGCTCTGCTGCAGC